>MU224206.1:1721065-1734857 GCA_018584345.1 Thuja plicata
GAGGAGTTTGCATGTAACTCCCATACTCTATGTGTGCCACATTCACATTTGGTGTGTGCCATGTGTAGGAATCCTCTTAAGGAGGAATATCTAATTTCCTTTATTAAAGGAATTACAAATAATATGAAAAGACCTTGGTATATCATTTAATTACATAGATACTAAGGAAAGATTAATTCTAACAAGCATTTTTCATGGGTGATAGACTTGTCACATGGATAAGCAAGAAGCAAGGATGCATCTCTCAGTCTACTACAGAAGCAGAGTATGTGGTTGTTGTTGCAAATTTCTCCAATATTGCATGGATCAAACAATTGCTGGAAGGTATGAATATGAATATTCTTGAACTAGTAATTATCTACTGTGATAACACTAGTGCAATAAACATTTTTAAGAATCCATTCATGCATGCTAAGACTAAGCATATCGCTATCAAGTATCACTATCTAAGAGAATAGGTGCAAGAAAAAGAATTGACACTAGAATATGTTCAATCAAAGGAACAGTTAGCTGACATATTCACCAAGCCATTACCAAAGGATACTTTTGAGTACCTAAGATAGAGACTAGGGGTCCAACCCTTGTCTATCAGTCAGTTACATGACTAGGAGGTTGCATCAACCTATACCAAATCTGAAGATCAGTCATGTTGATGCTAACACTGAGATGGACAACAACAAATACATCTGTACACATCAAGGTACAAATCTACACCGAACACCAGAGACATTGTATTGCTGATGGATAGGGAAATTCAAGGAATATATTATGCAAAGAGATGGAACATGGTATAGATGATAAAACAAGGAGAAGTATTTTTGTTTGGCATTGTTGTCAAAGGGAGAGATGTTCTCATTATCATTAGGAAGAAATTTTCTTTATCATACAAAGGGAGAGATGGTCTCATTATCAAAAGGAGAGATGATTCCATATCACATAAAGGGAGAGATATGATAAAGGGAGAGATTATATCATTATCTATGAAGAGAAGTTACTGAGAATCAGAAAGGAAGAATTAATCAATATTCTAAGGGAGAGAAATTGATTACATATGAAATATCCATCTAAGGGAGAGAAGTAAATAAAGGGAGAGAGTTCAGACAAAGAGAAAGAATGTTGTCAAAGGAAAAAGAGACTATCAAGAAGAGGAACAGTCGAGGTAGAGCACATGTCAAAATAGAGATATCAGATGATACATCTATCCAGAGAAGGGATTGAAGATTGAAGACGACCACTCTGCAAGATACAAATCTAAGGTATTTGAGCTTACTGAGAGCCATACATTTATAATAGTTACATTAGGAAATCTTGATGAAAACTATATATTTCATATTGTATTAGTGATAGTATAGTATGATAATGTACTATGTTGCCATCAGTGCCAAAGGGAGAGATTGATGACATGTAACTGATTGAATGTTTGAAGATGTTAAGTTGATCACCGAAATGCAGAAGGATAATGCAAGACATTAAATCAGTTAATTAATTCTATTGTCATTGATGTCAACTTGATATAATCTAATCGGTTATAATCAAAGTGTCAAAGACTTCAGAGAATCAAAGAGAAAAAGATTATACTTTTTGTAATGCATAAAAGACAAGTATTCACAATGTGACTACAAACACTGACGGTTAGTGGAACCCAATGGATAGAGATAACTGACAGTCAAGTCACAGTGATGCCCGAACAAGAACACCAATGAGAATTACCAATGAGCAGAATTGCAAGGATACCCAACGGCTAGAAACATAGTGTAAACCGATGGAGAAGCCCAAGGAGAACTGGAGTGTTGACCAACGCTATCAGAGATTTAAGCACCAAAATTAACTTGAGTTTAGAAATGACAAAATATCTAGCTGGTAGAGCTAAATATATACTTAACTTGTAGTTATCATTGTTTTTATCGACAAGATAAGCTAGAGAAGTAAATGATTTAAATTTGTTCTATCTAGTTGGAAAGAAGATCTCAGGGAGATAAAATAGGAGTTTTGCTTTAAATATAATTGGCTAAGATTGTGGATCATGCCAAGATTGATAAAATCAAGAACCTAACAATGCTGATATCATGTCTATTTAAGAGACAAAACTTGATTCATTACGGATCAAGGGGAGTGAGTGAAAAAAAGGGTGTTGAAGAGAAACTGATGAAGAGAAACTTCATATAGTCCTAATCAACAAGCTAAGGAAAGAGTTAAATTTTTCTGCGAACACCGAGCAACATAGAAAAACATCACTGAGTAGAATCAAAGTGGAGCAAAGGTATAAAAAGAGATATATTGATCAGAATAGTTTTGTGAGATTACAATAGATCTGAAGAAATCTGCAAGTATAATTTGTATATGTGAATAGATCATATTGTTTCAGTTTAACCATTGATTCATAAAGTCTCTTAACCAAGTAGGATTTAAAGATCCTTTCTATATTGAGATACATCCAATGGAGTATCAAAAATCTTGATCATGAAGATAGCATGAGATGCCTGATACCTATTGACAGGCCAAGTGAGTGTTTGATCAAGGAAGGTAGCATAGAGATGTCTGATATCAAGTGATAGACTAAAATTTTAAATTCTCTAACATGGTCACACCTAAAAATGTGTTTGTAACCTTTAACATGGTTGGATCTTCACTGAGATCACTTTAGAAGAGTGAAAATTTTGGGTTACCGGTCCCAAGTGTTTTTTCCCTTAACAGGGTTTCCACGTTAAAAACCCATGTGTCAATGTGTTTATGAGTCATTACTTTAGTGTTTTGCATTACACATAAATTAATTGGATTGATTGGTATACTCTAGATAATTTACTTTCTTTCGGTAAATTAATAGACTACTTTTCGGTAAACATACAGTAGAATGTTTTACAAAGCATTCCGAGGAGTAGTAATTTGGAAAAAGTATTTGGAGGCATTCATCTTATAGGACCAAAAATAACTAGAGGTAAAATACTGTGGTACTAAGTTTCAAAGGGTTTATTATTGGAATATTTTTGAGGCCATTGATTCACCCCCCTCCCCCATCTCAGTTATTACTAACACCAATTTGATTAAGAGGAAAAACAAAGGCCTATATATTGATGAGACTATATGTTTATATAGAGCTGCTGGTGAAGTGATAAGTTGAAGAGCTACCGAGCAGAGTAGTGAAAGAGTTGGATAACTAGACAAGAGGAGAGACTGATGAGTTGTAGGAGATAGTAAGTCTTAGAGAGAAAATAAAGGATCTGATCAAGTAAAGTATAGTTGCAAAATCACAGGTCACATTAGGACATTGTTGCTTACTAATATTTAAAACAGAAAATCTCTTAACCAAGTAGACATAGCAAGTCTTTTTTGAACCCTTGAAAAAGATAACATTCTAGGATGAATTTTTAAGTCCTCTAACTAGGAAACTCCTAACAAGGTGAAGATCTTAATATTTCTAAGGTAAATCCCCTAGCAGGGTCACATCTAAAAAATGTCCACTGTAATCTTTAACAGGATTGGATCTTAACCGAGCATACTTCAAAAGAGTATTTATTTTTGTGGGTGACAATTCCCACAGAGGTTTTTCCCAAATTGGGTTTCCTCGTTAAATCTTGTGTTACATGTGA
The DNA here is from genome assembly GCA_018584345.1 of Thuja plicata. NCBI lineage: Eukaryota > Viridiplantae > Streptophyta > Pinopsida > Cupressales > Cupressaceae > Thuja > Thuja plicata. Next base: position 1,724,653 of record MU224206.1, read on the forward strand.
TGCTTGATAACTGTGATTTTTTTTTTTTAATTTATATGCTTTTATCAAGTTTGTGAAGAGTTTTCTAGTTTCAGTTGTTGTTGTTGCTTGAATCACTGAGTTAAATCAGAGGTTTAGATTTAAAGTATTAAAGCTCAATATTTTTTGATTCACCCCCCCCTCCCCTCTTAGTAAACCATCTTTAGTAAGGTAAAACAATAATTGGTATCAGATCTAGTGCTCTGAGAAGATAAGTTTAAAGGTACTTGAGCTAAAGTTCCAAAGATGTATAAGAGGGAAGCACCGAAGTTGAATAGGAATAAATTTTCTACATGGCAAAATAGAATGAGGCTTCATGTATCTGGTATTGGAGATTATGCATTGTATCATCTTGATAATGAGTACCTCCACTATTTTTTCCTCTAACACTTGAGAAGATTTAAGAGAAAGACAAGAACATATACAAGTGATGATAGAGATAACTTATACCCTCACCGACCTAGAGTTCAATGATTTAGAAGGTTGTACTATTGATAAGAAAATGTGGGATAGGCTTACACTAGTTTTTGGTGGAGATCAATATATTCATAAAGCTAAGGCTAAAAGCTTAAGAGGAAATTTGGAATCATTGAAGATGAAAGAAGGAGAAAATATTACTTCTTATAGCACAAGACTAAAGGAGATTGCTATTGCAATTAGAGGTGCTGGTGGAAACATTAATGAAGAAGATGTTAAAAGAAAGATGCTTAAAACACGACTACCTATCTATGTCATATGTGTGTCTTTTATTCAAGAGTCAAGATCTATTCCACAGATGGTTGTTACTTTGGATGCCACAATCAGTAAGCTAATTTATTTTGAGCTAAATGATTTTGATAATAGTTTACCTGCTACTTCTAAGATTGAATCTACATTCAAATCATCCCTAACTATTGGAAAGTCTAGATTTTCCAAATCTAGTGATGGATATGCAAGTAGTGCTAGTGAAAGGTTTCATAGTTGTAAGAGTGATCTTGAAGATCTATATGTTGAAGATCAAAATAATGAAGCTGAATTTGAAGCATTATTGGCTAGGAAACTACTGAGAGGTAAGGGAAAGTACAAAGGTAAGCTACCTTTAAATATTTTTTCATGCAACGAGATTGGTCACACAACTTCTAATTGTCCTAAAAATCATGAGAAGAGAGATAAAAAAGACAACAACAAGACTGTGAATAGATTTAGAAGATTCAGAGATTTGAAGAACAAAGGAAAGAAAGCATGCTACATTGTTGAAGGAGGTTCATCTAATGATGACACCGATGAAGATGAAATAGAGTTTGTTTATGTTTCTATTAAAGATGAATTTGATGAAGAAAGGTATGTTGAAGAAAAGGCCCTAATATCACAAGTAAAAATGATACATGGATTATAGATAGTGGTTTCTCACACCATATGACTGGTGATACAGACAAGTTTATTACTTTGAAAGAGCATAATGGTGGTAATGTTAGATTTGGAAATGATGCCCCATATCCTGTAAAAGGAAAAGGTTCTATAATTCTACTGAAAAATACTAAGTGTGATTGTGTCTATTGGGTTGAAGGCCTGAAATACAATTTTTTGAGTGTGGCATAGTTAAACAATACTGGTCACCGACTGGAATTTCAAAATAAGAAGGTTAAAGTATTTGATTAGAAGGGAAGTTTGATTACTAACGGAGGTCAATCTAAAGGCAACTTATTCTACCTTGATACATCCATAAAGAGTTGTATGTTTGCTAAAACTGAAGATGTATGGCTATGGCACAAAAGGCTATGTCATGTTAATTTTGACAACTTAATCAAAGTAAGTAAGAAGAACAGAGTAAGAGGTCGATCGAGTCTAGACAAACCTAAGACTATGATGTGTAAAGGATGTCAAGTACGTAAGATGACTAAATTGAGCTTTGTAATAAAAACCTATGCTACACAAGGTATATTGGAATTGCTACACACTAACCTATGTGGTCCCATGAGAATACATAGCTACTATGGAGATAGATACTTCATATTGTTTGTTGATGATTATTATAGAATGATGTCGGTTATGTTTTTAAAAGAAAAATATGATTCTTTTTAAATGTTTAAGTGGTACAAGGATAGATTTGAAAAAGAAATAGAGAGAAAGAAAAAATGTTTGAGATCTTACAAAGGCGAAAGTTTACATTTGATGAATTTATACTCTTCTACAATGAACATGGTATAAAGAGGCAGATATCTACACCGATAAAATCACAATAGAACAGTATAGAAAAAAGGAGAAATAGATCCATTGTGGATTGTGCAAGAACACTGATGATTGAGAATGGGATTTCTCAAAACTTCTAGAGAGAAGCAATCAGCAATGATTGAGAATGGGATTTCTCAAACCTTCCAAAGAGAAATAGTCAGCATTGTTGCTTACACACTAAATCAAGTCCAACTGAAGAAGGGAACAAAGAAAACACCTTATGAGATCTAGTATGGACACAAACCAAATGTAAGTTACTTCAAACTATTTGGAAGTAGTGTTATATTCTTAAAGATGCAAGAGATGGAAAGTTTGACTCTAAAGGAGATGAAGGAATATTTTTGGGATATTCTACTAAAAGTAAATCCTACAAATGTTTGAATAATAGTACTAACAAAATTGTAGAACGTGAAAATGTGAGGATTAATGAATTTGCAAAGAATAATGATGAAGACAAAAAGAAGAAACCCGGGGATTATTAGAGATTTGTTTATATACAAAGTGAGAGTCCTAACACCCTACCGAAAGAACAAACTGAGGAAGAAGATGAGTAGAGAGAGCTTCCACTAAATTATGTAAATGAAGAGATACTAATGGCTACCGAGGCTGTATTGGAAAAATATGTAAAAAGATGCCACTCACTGAGAAAAATCATTGGAGATAAGATTGTTGGAGTTCAAACAAGCAAGGTAAGAGAAAACACATGTTTAATATCTGAACTTGAACCAATAAAAGTAAGATATGCTTTAGAAAGTGAAGATTGGATGAAAGCAATGAAGGAAGAGATAGATCAAATTCAAAACAATAATACATGGACTTTGGTATCGAGACCAAAAGATAAGAATGTAATTGGTACCAAGTGGATTTTTAGAAATAAGTTGAATGAGCATGGTAATGTAATCAGAAATAAGGCAAGATTAGTTTGCAAGGGGTGTACACAAGAATAAGGAATTGACTATAGTAAAACTTTTGCACCTGTTGCTAGATTAGAAGGAGTAAGGATTCTACTAGCATATGCAACTTACAAGGGATTCAAAGTTTATTAAATAGATGTTAAGTCTGCATTTCTCAATGGTATTCTTGAAGATGAAGTATACATTGAACAAGTTGAAGGATTTTCTGAGAAGACTAACCAAGACATGGTATACAAACTGCACAAAGCACTATATGGCTTGAAACAAGCACCCCGAGCATGGTATGAGAGATTCCATTCATATCTAATCAAAATAGGATTTCAAAGAACAAGTAACAACAACAATGTGTATCATAAATGTGATATTAATAACAAGGTTTTAATTTCTAAGATATTTGTTGATGACATTATCTTTGGAGGCAATTACACATTGTGCAGATATTTTGCTAAGGAGATGAGAAAGGAGTTTGAAATGTTTATGATTAGAGAGATTAATTTCTTTCTTAGACTTCAAATTCAATAGGTAAAGGATGGGATCTATATTACACAAGAAAAATATATTAAGGATATCCTAAATACCTTTGTTATGGATGACTCAAAATTGATTGGAACAATGATGGTCACTGGCTACAAGTTATCTAAAGAGGATGAGTCACAAGAATTCAATGAGAAACTCTACCGATTCATGATTGGTAAGTTGCAAAATGTAGTGCACAAGAGACCTGATATTGCTCATGCAATAGGAATTTTTGCAAGGTTTTCATCTGATCTGAAGGAAACACATATGTCTATAGTTAAGAGAATTTTTAGATATCTAAAAGGCAATGAAGATTTTGACCTACTATACAATAAAGGTGGAGACTTTCACTTGAAAGTCTACACTAATGTTGATTATGCTAGAAACATTGATGACAGGAAGAGTACAAGCGGAGGAGCATTCTTTATAGCAGAAAGACTAGTTACATGGATAAGCAAGAAACAAAGTTGTAGAGTATGTTCCTGTAGCTATGAATTGTGAAAATACTATGTGGATCAAACAACTACTAGAAGGTATTCAAGAAGAGATCACCCAACCAAGCACTATCTATTATGACAATACAAGTGCAATAAACATATCAAAGAATCTGGTAATGCACTCAAAGAGCAAGCACATATCTATCAAGCATCACTACTTGAGAAAGAAAGTACAAGAAAAGCTTGTAATGTTGGAGTATGTGAATTCAAAAGAATATCTTCTGGCATATTCACCAAGCCACTATTGAAGAATGATTTTGAGTACCTCAGAGGTAAATTAGGGGTCCTACCCCTATCCAACATTCATTAAATGCAAGAATCATATTTAATCAATTCTAGAACACATTAGAATACCTAAATTTTGAGTTGATGCCAAGTGATCACACTTTAGGTGATGCCTGAAGTTGTGAAGGAATTATGTATGCAAAGAAAATAAATAGTGCATGCAAGGTATGATTCACTACCTGAACAATATTTTAGGAGTATGGATCTTTGGCATTGTTGTCAAAGAGGGATAAGTATGTAATTGATGAGTATTAAATTGATGACTCCACAAGGGAGAAGTAAGCACAAGAGAGAAGTAAGTGATGAATACAAGAAAAGGAGACTACATGAAAGAGGGAGAATGTAATAGAAGGCCAAGAGGAAGAACAAGCTAAGAGGGAGAAGAGATAGTATAGAGATTAGAGTAAAAAATCATCCATTGATAGTGTTGCAATCAATGCCAAAGAGGGATATTGTTAACCAACTGATGGTAATGGTGATGAAGACCGACTTTCAGAAGAATACAATCAAGTAGAATGATTAGATTACTTGTTAGTTTGTCATTGATGTCAAACAATTGATTTTTGGTTTATATTAAGATGTCATATCAATTGGAGAGGAACTTAATTGGGAAGATAATAAAGATCAAACAATGATAAGGAACTATTGATATAATTGTTTCTTACTTAACATTTGATATTGTTAAGTCGGTAAAGAAGAAAGGTCAAGTCGATAAAGGGAATAGCCTAGTTATCAAGTGATAAAAATTTTGTCGGTCGACCCGAGAAAAGACAATCACCAAGCAAAGTTGACAACCAAGAAAGGTTAGTTACCGAGCAAGGTTGGTAATCGAGCGAAGTCAAATACTGAGTGAAGATATTCACAAAAGTCACTAAGCATGGAGCCAAGCATGAACGGAGATTGAATACAACAAGAAGAATGAATTTAATGCAAAGGCACGTAGATCAAGGATTTTCCAAGCATGAAGATGAATTATGTTGCGAGATCTATGGTCATGAAAAGTCAAATTCAAAATTAGTGATGTATATTAAGCAGAAAAATAAAGTTGTGAGTTCCAATAAAAAGTGCAAGTCACGAGGCACGGTTAACCGTCTAACCGAATTGAAAATACATTGAATCAATTCATTTGAGATGATCTGATGGTTGAGCACAATTGAGGGAAACCTAACCAATAGGATTAAGAGGTAAAACAAAGGCCTATATATTGATGAGTCTATATGTTTATATATAGAGCTGCTGGCAAAGTGATAAGTTAAAGAGCTACCGAGAAGAGTAGTGAAAGAGTTGGATAACCAGTCAAGAGGAGAGACCAATGAGTTGATGATTTGTAGGAGCCAATAAGTTTCAGAGAGAAAACAAAGGATTTGATCAAGAAAATTATAGTTGTAGAATCACAGGTCACATTAGTACATTGTTTCTTACTAACATTTGTAACAGAAAATCTCTTAACCGAGTAGACCTAACAAGTCTTTTTGTAAACCCTTGAGAAAGGTAACATTCTAGGATGAATGTTTAAGCCCTCTAACAAAGCCATGCCTAACAGGGTGAAGATTGTAATAGGTCTAAGTTAAATCCCCTAACACGGTTACATCTAACAAATGTGTATTGTAATCTTTAACAGGATTGGCTCTTAACCGAGCATACTTTAGAAGAGTATTTCTTTTTGTGGGTGACAATTCCCATGGAGTTTTTTCCCAAATTAGTTTTCCTCATTAAATCTTGTGTTACATGTGATGCTTGATAACTGTGAATGTTTTTTTTTTAAGTTATATACTTTTATCAAGTTTGTGAAGAGTTTTCTAGTTTTGTTGTTGTTGTTATTTGAATCACCGAGTTGAATCAGAGGTTTAGAATTAAAGTATTAAGGCTCAATATTTTTTGATTCACCCCCCCCCCCTCAGTAAACCATCTTTAGTAGGGTAAACCAACAGTATGATCAATCAATTCAAAATCAAGATTAACAACTAGTTAAGTAATTAAATTGAAAAAAATCATGAGCGTTCTATGGATCTTTAGTTCTATGGACTTGATTTATGCGCTCAGCTACAATTTTGATCCTCAAGTGACAACCTAGAAAATGAGAATTCAATATAATGCAAGATGTTATGATAAATAATTCAAATTCTATTCTAAAGGATCAAAAGCATTACATTATAATGAAAATCCTCCATTATAACCATGCTCAAATGAAGAAATGATAGACAAACCAGTGTTGTTCCTATGCTTTGATGGAAAATGACATCCAAACCAACATTATGCAATTACTCTACATGAAGGTGGATTCGTAAACTAGCATGATGTACTTGCTAAATGATGATCAAACCTTTTACTCTAATTATGCATCCTATTTATAGGATTTCCCAAGATGTAGGGGGTGAATTAGATTAACCATGATCAAGGTATGAGTTGAGGTTAAGTTTGATGATGTGTCCCCTTTGAGTGGACAAAATTCCCTTTTAAGATTAAATGGTCAAGATCGCAAAGCCTTTTGGTGATTCATGTGCACTTGGTTCTTGTCTCCCATTGGATTAATTGTTTTTCATCATGTAGTGGTAGGTGGGGCTTTTTAGGAGGATTTTCCAAATGAATTAATTAAATTAGCCATGAATGATATTTAAATAGGTTTAGAATTAATTAAGTAATGAACTATGTAATCAAATGGTTAATTCAATTAAATAATTAATCAACTTTGATTTAATTAATCCTAATGGCTTGAATTTAATTAATTTTCTCTTTGACCATTTTTGGGTGTATACATTTTTTCCTCTTTGAATCAACATACGAAGTGTGTTGGTTCAAAGAATAATCCAATGTCTAATTCAAATTTTGATGATGATTTGATATCAAGAAGTTGAACGGATTGATTTGATGGCTCGATATTGCCCTAGTGATGATAAAACTTTGATATGAACCCCTGATTTAAATTTTGATTGATTTTGATTCCCTAATTCAAGATTTTAAAGTTTGAAGTCCAATGTCCCTGATTTTAAAAAGTGCCCTAATTGTGAAAAAATTTATTCCCGACGATGGTATGCCCCCATGGGAAATGAATCGAAATGATTTCGTGATGTTTTGATGTTTTTTGCAATTTTCACAATTTTTTATGAATTTCAAATTTTGATTGATTTTGAATTTCAATTTGTTTCCCAATTTAAAATTCTGATTTCAAATCATGCCCTTGTAAAAAATTTGAATAATTGAGCTCTATGTGAAATATTTGGTCAAAAATTACCCTTATTAGGTGAAAAAATGATATATTTATAGAGGGTAAAATTGACTTTTTTACTATTCATTTTCACTCTCCCTCTTTGTATGTTGTTCTTGTTGGTAATATTTCTTATTTGGCAGTTCTCCTGGTTCCTTGTCCTTTTTCTGGTTCTGGCTTATCCATTTCAGTCCCTTCTTGTTCAGTCTGGCTTCAACTGTGCAAATTTTCAGGTTTTCATGCCTATACTTTGCAAAATTGTCAAAACCCTGAAAAAACCCTAAGGCCAAAGTATTAAATGATGCATGTTTAGAACCCTTAGCCATGTCTTATGTTTTTTCATTACCTTTTTCAGTCACTTAAGACATGTGCTTTTAAGTCAGGTCGCTTGATCGCGTTACCCAAATCGAATATGCCAATACCTCTCCCGACTTAGTTTTTCCTTTATGTCGCGTAGTCTCTTGAAGAAACAGAATATTCCATCTATGTCTCGAGACTTGGTGATCTCTCTTTAGTCGGGTTGTCACTTGATTTCATGTTATGAGCTTTAAATAGAAATGGGACCCGCCTCAGTTGGGTGATCGCGAGAAGAGTCAACAGGTCAAAGAAATGTCTCCCGACTTCGCGATTCACTTCATGTCGCATGGTCGCTGGATCAGCTTGGTCAAATAGTTAAGGCTTTCCTTCAGTCGTGTGGTCTCGTGATAATTGGCGGTTAGTGGATAACAGTCACGACTCAGCGACTAACTGTTTCATGCTAAGTGTTTTCCCTCAGTCGGGATGTCACCAGAACAGGAGTGATGACTCAGTTTCCAGAATGTATAAAGAGGACGAAAGAAAAGATGACATCTGTCACAGAGCTAGTGGTTGTCAGGAGGTCGCTATAAGAAGGAAGAGGATCAAGCGATAAGGAGACTAAGGTATGTTTTCCCTCAGTCGTGAAGTCTCCTAATATTTTAAGGGTATATGAAATTCTAAGGCGATTAAAAGACAGCCGTTCGATGAAGAAGTAAAAGGATCTGACGGTGGTCGCGAAGTCTGGTGATAAAAGTGCCCTAGGTAAAAAGTGCTTCCGACTAAGCGATTAAGGTATGTTGCGAGGTCGCTGTAAATAGAAAAAGGCACGTGCTTCAGGTTAAAGGTAAAGACACAGGATCACGCGACTGAGCGACTGAAGGACTGTTCATTATGTATTGCTTACTCGCTGATGTTTTCAGATGAAAGGCATACAGCTCGCGAGTATGCGATGAGCCAAAAGAGGATAGACGTCGCGTGCTCACAGTCAATGATAGAATGAATTTCTCATGCTCGCGAGTGGGTGACTAAGTCAAAAAGCATCTCTCATCGCTCAGTCGCACATAAAATGAAAGCTGGAATGTTAAGATGGCGAGTGAGCGACTAGACAAAGTTTGCAATAAAAAAGTGAATGTCGCTCAGTCGCCGAGGCTCAAGTGATAAAAGGAATATAGCTCGCGATTATGCGATGAGGTAAAAAGGGAGGCGTCGCTTACTCGTAGGAATCAAAAAGATAAAAGGAAGAGTGGTGCGAGTATGCGACAGACACAAAATAAAGTTCAAAAGTTAATGCATCACTCACTCGCATGGATCAAAGAGTAAAATATAAAAGTGACACGGGTGTGCGACTAACGTGAAATAAGGATCAAAGGCAACGCATCGCTCAGTCGCAGAAGGTAAAAAGTGCAATGAAAATGGATGGCGACTATGCGATAAGAAATAAAAGAAAGATGTGTCGCTCACTCGCGGGGATTTTTCCAAAGGTGAAAATGTAGCAGCGGTGCAAACAGAACGCGTGAACTGATAGAGCATAATTTGTCAAAGGGGTTGATGGTGCATTCAATGTACGTTCACCATGTTCACCATGTCTAGAGCCCAGGTTGTCCAGTTTGCAGAGGTGAGATATTTCGCTCGATTTGCAGTGTTTCCAAAGGTTGATCAGAGAATTATAAATTTTAGAAAAGTATGCACAGGTCAGTCAACTGATATCTAAAATAGTTTTGTTTTAATATTGGTAATAAGAAATAGATTCAGGTACTGTAGGTGAGCAGAGTTATGACTGAGATTTCACAAGTACAAGAGCAGATATTGAGATAGACAGATTCAATAAAGTATGGTTTAAAGTCTTTACAGTAAAGATTAACGTCAACAGGTTCCCACTTGTTGTACATCACTGATGCTAGATGGGATAGGCGTAAAGATGCAGGCACTGTGTATCCTTGACTTCAGGTAGCTACCAGGCGGTGAAGTAAAAGCTAGGGAAGTTATGATTACACTCATGAAGGGAAGCCTGTGGCCGGATAGTGAATAAGATTTGATTTCTTTCCAGAAGCCTGATAATATTGACTAAATAATCAGATCTTTTTGAAAAGAGTAAAGAATGAGTAAAATCATATTTGAGAGAAGGACATGCGTCGATTGCCTAGAAGTTTTAGGGTTTCTCCCTCTTCTATATCTTGCCTTCTTCTCTCAGTTGTAAGGGTTCCTTTTTCTCTGCCGAGAGCAGGTCCCTATTGGTCTTGGGAAATTTTATTGTAAGTTATA
>MU224206.1:1735293-1755153 GCA_018584345.1 Thuja plicata
GGGATAGGCACTGGTCTGAGGTATAGTTTGCAATATGTTCCTCATCCAATATCAAAATCAAATTTAAACACTCTGTTACTAAGAACACATAAGCTAAACTTGTTTAAGGACCTCTGTCAGCAGGACAATGTCCATGTTACTGATTCCTTGAAGAGAGAATCATTAGGTTGTCCCTCCTATCAAGAAAAGGAAGAAGGATTGAAATCCTTGTATCATTGGTTTTTGCTATATTTAGGATCATGGTTTATATGGTTATATCTTGTATTTGATTATGCTTGGTCAGTTGCAAGGTAATTTATCAGTTGGTTTCATAAGATATACATAGCAAATCAGTGTCCACATTATAACATACTGTGTAAACAGTTATCATAAAAGGTAAAACCTGCCTGAGCATATGTGGAGCTCGAAAACGAAGAAGGACCTTATCCAGTCCTTAGCAATTAGGCTTTTCTTGTCCCTGAATCAGTATTAGGAAGCATGGTGTTCAAGTAGTTATTTCAAGCACTGTGGTTCATACAAGAAAAATCCCTAACAGTTCTCTGGTTGACTTATTTACTCTTGAGGTGAAAATGGTTATCCTGATCCAAGAGTATCGATTCGAGAAGGTCATACGCTTCTAGAGACCTCTGACATATGGACCATGTGTATGGATTTGATCTTTGCTAGTTTTTCCTCATTTTTATTGGATTTTAACTCATTTTTAGATAATTTTTTGTAGTTTTTCTGTTAAAAACCCTCACTTTTACCGTAATGTCACTTTTGCACTTTTTTTTCCACTAACGCAATTTTTTGCATTACTTTTCCAACCAATTTTGTCGCTTATGCTATGGTTTCCCAAGCCAATTTTGTGTCGCATACATAGTTTTTAGCATCGCTTTTGCTATTGAAAACATGTTTACTTAATGTTTTGTCACTAACACAAGAATGTTGCATATGATGTAAAGTGTTTATTTTAACTTGTTGTGTCACTTTTGCAAAATTGTGCATTGCTTTTACAAAATTTTGCATCACCTATATATTGTGTCCTTTTTGCTTGAAAAGCGTTGCTTTTACCAAAAAGTTGCTCTCCTTGATTTTTGATGAAAACTCAAGTTTTTTTATGTTTGATTTCATGATTTGGATGATGTGTGGATTAATTGATGATGTTGTGATGATGTTTTGAAGTCAACTTGTAGGATGTCAGCCAAATCAATTTTGTTGATTTTGTTTTGATGTCAATTTGATAGGATAGATAGATTAAAGATTTGTTTTTTTCAAGATCTAAAGGGAAAAAATTTGATGCACTCAATGAGGTTGTTGCAAATCTCACTTGAGCAAGTATAAGATAAGGTTTTTTTTATTGACGCTTGATGATTGATAGAGTGATATGTGTTTGACTTAAAAATAGGTTTCCTTTCAAAAACTGAACATGAGAGGTCAGTATCCTGAGCCATTGAGGATGATCCCTGATTTGACCAGAGAGGAGAGACAGGTGAATGGTCAGTGTGGTCTCTAATATTTTCTAGATATGACGCAATTTCATGTGAACAATGGGTTATTGATAGCATTGGCCAAGAGATGGAATTTCGATCATAACACCTATCATTTATCAAAGGGTGAGATGAAGATTACTCCTGAGGATGTATATCGTATTATCCTAATTCTTGTCATGGGAGAGCTCATATATTATGATCAGGTCTATGATGGAGAGGTGTGTGGTTGGGTATTTTGAGATGACACTATTGGAAATGAGACCATTCATTGGAGAGTTATGCAACAGTGATATGTTCCACTTCCCTCAGTTTTAGCAAGTTTGATCGATGGATTCATGATGCTGGATCAGAGAGCATGCAGATTTGTAGTTAGTTGGGGCCAGATTCTAGAGGAAATTCTTGTGAAACCTCACATATTTGAATGGGGCTCTTGTATTTTAGCTTAGTTTTATTATGAGCTTCATCAGGTGGTTTATTGATGAAGTACCATACTTTCTGTGAGAGTTGTGCTTCTACAAATATGAGCTTGGGAACAACTCCCAGTGAATAGACCAATTGCAGAAAAAGATCATCCTACAAGTGACCATACCTTTATGTATACCAAAAATTCATTGTCCAACCTTAGTTGGGAAAGCTAAAGTATTGGCAGAGAGAGATTGATGACCTTGACACAATTTGTCAGTGACCATACCTCGATTGTGATATTTGGACAGAGGATCAGGATGAGATGCCTTATGTGTTTTTACTACGATGGTTGATTGGACGCACACTTTTCATCCTTGAGTTGTTCCTCCTTACTTGATTTCTATGACAGTTTGGTTGGATTTAGGGGATGTCATAGGGTTTTACAATGTATGTTCGAGTCTAGGATGAGAGAGGTTTATGGGGTCCATGTGCACACTTTCAGACAGCTCATGATGATTTGGATAGAATTGGTCTGAGGTTTTGGGATTATCGATCAAATACCCTTGATGTGGGGATGATAGTTGATTATGGGAAGTGGTTCACTATTCATCCCTTTCCCATATTTACATATTGATGGAGCCTATATTCTCTATCGATGACCTGATTCTGATGATTCTAATAGTGATAATGATGATGATTGTCGACCTCAGTAATGGAGGGGTGCAAGGGTTAGAGGAGGCAGAGCTAGAGGTGGTAGACCCAAGGGTAGTGGTGGTAGATTTGTCAGTGGCGGTGTTTCCAGAGTTATGATAGGTAAAGGTGGATAGATCCTAACTACTCCAGGAGGTGTAGGTGGAGGTGGCAGGGATGGAGGCCATGATGGAGATCAAAGTGGAGGCCGAGATGGAGGATAGGGTGGGTTGGAGTTTAGGGTGGGCATGGTCCTATCAAATACAAGTTATGCAGCAGGGACAAAGTAGCCAGGAAGGTAGAGGTCCATCCCCTAGACCACTACGTGATCTAGATGTTGGGACTAGTACAGGTCCCTCTATAGGTATAGGTGTTGGTGTAGGAACAGATGGTGGTTAGACTTAGAATATATTTTTGGATATGATTCTTTCTTATGTATACTTGCTTCTTAATGATATTGATTTTGGAGTTTGATGATGTATCTCGATGTACCTTGATTTACTTGACTGACATGGACATTTGATATTGTTCTCTCACCCCCTTACTGATACTAATAATTTATTCTCCTTTGATTTCATTATACATTGGACTCTGATTTTGATGATTCAACGAGACTTATGATGGATGCATTATATGGTTCTATCTATATGGGTGTTTTGTGTTTTTTATGTAGGATGTATGGATGCATTTATGTTACTTAGATGTTTATATATGGATGTATTTACTTTTCTTAGATGCTTATGTATGGATGAAAATGGATATGTATGTGTATAGATGCGTATATGGATGACTTACTTAGATGAATAATGTATGGAATATGTTTACATGATGGTTTATGTCTTTGTATACAATGTATGGATGCAATGGTTCTATATGATTATGCAATTCTTTATGTATATAATGATGATTTATTAATGATGTAATGAAATGAATATTCTTAGATGCACTTAGATGAATTTAATGATTATTGATGTGGGAATGGAATGTACCTAAATTTTTATGATATGCACTTAATGATGATGAGCAATGAGATGCAATTTAATTTAATTCTTAATGAAATTGCTCCTAAATGAAAATTAAATGTACTAAATTATGATAAGTAATTACTATACTTAAGTACATAATGAGATGCACTAACTTAATGAACCTAAATTAAAATGATATGCATTTTGTGTTGTTAAAGTCCAATATATTCCACCCAAAGGAGAATTGTGTGATTTGACTTTGATTATTTGAACCCTTTGAGAAATCCCATAATGATTACCAATGCAATATTCAATCTAAACATGAATGAAATATGCAAATGCAACTAAGTCATTATCAATTTTCACTAGATCATTTTTTTTTTATTATCATCATTGATCTATTTGTAACGATGCCCTAGGTACAACCTCCACTGATTTTAAATTATGATGATATGAATACCGTTAGGTACAACCACCACTAATTTTGAATCATAGTGATATGAATACCATTGGTTTTTATGTTGCAAGTTGATCTAGAATCTAGGTATAAGGAACCAAGATGACCTAGGTATTTGTTGCATAAACAGACAAAGAAATAATCCTTTTAATACGCAAATATCCTCAATGATACTTAGATGATCATGTCTACAGACTAATTTGTACACTAATACAAATTAACTCAACAAAGAAGACTAATAAAATACAATGCTTCTCTAGTCCAAGACATCATAGAGTTGCTAAAAAGATGTGATTTCAAAAACCAAGAAATAAACATTTTGAACCTATTTGTATATGTAATTTGATACATTTTTATAAGAATTCATCAATTTGTCCTTTCAATCATGATTTTGGTTTTTGTTAGAGTTGATGTCAAGTTTTCTGATTTGATGTTTGATTTGTTCAAAAGGTCATGAGTCTTGATCTTTATTTGATATGTGTATTTCATGATTGTGTCTATTTTTCATGAGCTCACTAAGTTTGGAATATTTCCCTAGTTTGATTTGACAATAATGATGGACCAAGACAAATTTCCAAACCATGATAAAAGCTTTATTTGGAAAACTGAGCTATGCAGGTGGGGGGTTTATTATGGTTATGTACATGAATGACAAAATGCAAATAGATATGTACAAGGATGGAGGAAATAAAAATGAGGATACAAATGCAACGGTACCATCTAGATAAAGAAGCTTAACTTGGAACAAGTATCACCTATTTGCTAGGTTTTCACTACTTAGATTTATTGCATTTTTTACTTTTATTTTCTTTCTTTTTCTCTTTTTCTTTTTTTTTCCTTCTTATTATCAAGGTGCCTTTTTCCCATGTTTTCACCAAGATAATGATTTTTTTAGGAATTTTTCCATAATTTTGATTTCTTCAAGATCTCTTTCTGTTGTACAAATTGATACTCTTTCAACTGATCAAGTATAGAACCTCTTAAGGTGGATACTATTTATGGGTTCTTGTATTTCATCTCCATCACATGTGGCTATCTTGTAGGTCCCTCATCCATAAGGTGATGTAATGACAAAATGTCCTAGCCAATTTTCTTCAAACTTGCCTTTATTTCCCCTATTCTATTGATTTTGTGGATTTTCTCTTAGAACTAGATCTCTAACTTGAAATTATCTAGGTTTGATCTTCTTATTGTAGTTTATTGACATCCTCTTTTGATAAACCTTCAAGTGATCATAGGATTGGTGTTGACGTTCCTCAATAAATTCTTGTTCTTGCAATATAGAAACCCTATAGTCTTCATTGGTCAATATGTCATGTAATGAAACCCTAAGTGATGGTATTTCTACTCTCAAATGTAAAACTACTTCTACTCCATAGACTAAGGAAAAAGGTGTAGCTCCTCTAGGCATTTTGAAGCTAGTCCTATAAGCCAATAATTTTGGATTCAACTGTCTATGTCAATCTCTACTTGAGTTATCAACTGTATTTTTAAGGATTTTAAGGATGTTTTTATTAGAAGCCTCTGCTTTTCCATTTCCTTGTGGTTAATAGATTGAAGATAAATGTTGAATGATGTGGAATTTATCACATAATTCTGTTACATCCTTATTCTTTAATTGCTTTCCATTATTTGTTATGATGGTATGGGGTATACCATATCTTTAAATTATGTAATTTAAGATAAAAATTGATATTTGTTTCCCTATTTTGCTAGAGAGAGGTATGACTTCAACCCATTTGGTAAAGTATTATGTTGTTGGGATTACATACATGTGACCATTTGATGAGGGAGGATATGTCATTCCTATCAATTCATAACCCTGTTGATAAAAGGGCCATGGTGTAGTAAATGGATGTAACTCTTGTGCTGGCACATGTATCATATTTCCATGAAATTGAAACTTTTGATAGGTCTTTAAAAAAAAGCATCATTCTCTATAGACAGCCAATAATACGCCATTATAATCAATTTCTTTTCCAGGTTAAACCACTAGAATGAAAATAATTAATACCCTCATGAATATCTAGTAAAGCATTATTAGATTCTACACTCTCTAAATATCTAAGTAAGGTCTTGTCAAGACCTCTTTGATATAATATATGAGATAGTAACGTATATTAGGATGTTTGGCGTACGAAATTTCTTTTTTGGTTTAAGGTTTGGTTTATGGGCAGATTATTGTATTTTAGGCAAGTATAAATAGCACCATTCCAAGTGGAGTTAGGACCTACAATTAAGCATACAATCTAGGATTCAGATCATCATAGGCAAGTTTTACCAATTCTTCCACCAAGAACTCATATATTGCTTTTTGGTTTGGTAACTAAATAGTGAATCTAAGGTAGCCATAACATCTTCTTCTCTATTCTCAGCTCTTGGTATTTTTTTAAATGTGATTAGAACAAAATAATTCTTGAGATCATCAACCATTCTCTTGTAAGGTATGATTTTATCATCCTTAGTTTAATATTCATCATTGATCTAGTTTATTACTAGTTTTGAATCCCCAAAGATTTGTAATTCTATGATTCTCCATTCCAAGGCCATTTTTATCCAAATTACTAGTGCCTCATATTTAGCTATGTTATTAGTGCATGGAAACAAAATCTTGTAATACTTTGGTATAGTGTAACTCTAAGGTGTGATAAAAATAATTTATGCCCCCGAGCCATGTTGAGTATAAGACCCATCAAAATATAACTTCCATATTTGAGGTACAATTTTAAGGATGTTTACATTAGGAAAATCTATTTGCATTGGTTCTTCACTTTCTATGGGTGCTTTAGCTATTTGATTTACTATCACTTGTCCTTTTATGTCTCTTTGATCCACATACTATATCAAAGTCAGTCGGGATCATTACTCGTTTAACTAACCTTCCTATAAGAGTTGATCAACTAAGAAGATATTTCAAAGGATTTGTCTTAGCAATTAGTTTGACTCGGTGTGCTAACATGTAATGCCTCAACTTTTTGGAAGCAAATAAAACTGCTAAACATGCTCTTTCTATGAAGGTGTAGTTGAGTTCATGTTTGATCAAAGTTCTACTAATGTAGCATATATCCTTTTCTTTTACTTGCTCATTTTTTCTTGCTAACAAGACTCCTAATGAACTCGTTTTTGTTGAAATGTAGAGTAAAAAAGGTTTGCTTGGTATAAGAGCCATCAATATTGAAGGATTTGTCAAATATTTCTTGACTAGATCAAAGGCTTCATCACATTTGGTGTCCCACTTAAAAGAAGTGTCTTTATGGAGCAATTGAGTGGAAGAGTGACACTTTTCATCTAGTTGGGCTCTAAAAACTGATTGAATTCTCCCTTGCAATGATCTTAATTGTCTTATATTCCTTGGAGGTCCCATTTCCATGATGGCCTTCACTTTTTATGGATCAACCTTAATTCCTTTTTCTGAAACAATATATCAAAAAAGATTTCTTGATTTTACTCCAAATGCACATTTTTGGGGGTTTAGTCTAACCTTGAACTTTTTGAGCCATATAAATATTTTATCCAAGATTGTTAGGTGTTTTCCTCTAATATAGGACTTGGATAAAATATCATCCACATAATCTTCCATGAAGGTATGCAACATATCATGGAAAATTGTGGTCATTGTTCTTTGGTAAGTTGCTCTGGCATTTTTTAGACCGAAAGATATAACATTCCAACAGAAAGTACCCCATGAATATTTAAAGGTTGTCTTATCCTGATCTTATGGTGTAATCTTTATCTAGTTAAATCTGGTAATTCCATCTATTAATGATAACATATAGTGTCCACCTGCAAGATCTATAATATTATCAATGCTTGGAAGAGGAAAGTCATCTTTTGGACAATCTTTTGGACATGCCTTATTTAAGTCTCTAAAGTCCGTCAAAACTCTTATACTCTTGTCAAGATTAGAAAATGGAACAATGTTTGAAATCCATTAGGCATAAGCAATATACTGAATGAATCCATTATCTAAGAGTTTCTTCAATTCTGCTTTTACTAGCAATGCCACATCTGGGTGTATTTTCCTCATCTTTTGTCTTACTAGCTTAACTCCTGGAGCAATATTTAAATGGTGCATTATCAAATTAGGATCTAACCTAGGCATGTCGGCATATAACCAAGAAAAATTTCTTTTCCTTTCATTGAAGAAATCTATAAATTGTTGTTGTTCTTCTCTGGATAACGATTTTGCTAAATTGATGATCTTGGGATCTTCTGATGTTCAAATATTCACTTTTTATGTTGATTCTATCAAGATGGAAGATCTTTCTTCATAATAATATGGAATTATGTCAAGTCTCTCATCCTTAGATGCCTTGATGAGGCTTTCATCTTTGGATTCATCTTTTATTTTTATTTGTTTATGATCTAGTATTGACACATGGTAGTTTTCACCACTAGATCTTTGTTTTTTCTTTTTACTTTTTTTACTACGAGACTTGACATCTCCCCTTGTTGATTCTTCTTGATAAATTTCTCTAGTGGAAGATAGTTCAACTATGTTAAGGTATAAGGCAATGGAATAATTATTTTGAAATGTGTCCATTTTAGTTGGTTCAGTTAGTTCCCAATCAATGAGTTCAAGATGTATTAAAGGTAAAGGATCATTGGTTGGGTTTAGGTCTATTGTAGTTAAGGTCTTAATGGTATTATGGTTTATCTCATAGATTATATATTTAATTTCAATAAAATTATATTCCTCGAGATGGTCCATAGAGATTGGATCTTGTTCTTCCTCACTCGAGTATTCTTCTACATATTGTGATTCGTTATCTAGTAGTGCATACCCTGAACTTTATCCTTCAAGAAATGAGGGTATGTATGGTTGTATTTGATTTTATATCACTTATTGAGGTTACCATTTTTCTTCCATCAATGTAGGTGTACAGGAATGAATGACATCCACTTCCTTATCATCGAAAGACTCTTCAGACAATAAATCCCATTCTCACTGTGCAGAGTCCCCATCACTATATGATCATAGCTTGAACATTTTCTCATGGATATGAGGGAAATTATTCTCAATATGACCATCTTAAAGATATCCTGCTATGATTTTCTCCTTGTTATACCTAAAGGTGGCATGTAGGGGTTCTACTATTATTTATTTTGTCTGTCTAAGAGGCCTCGATCATTGATACCCTATCTTTTGCATGATTTAAAAGCCCTTCCCATATTGATGTGTGGGGATACTTATATGTTTTACTCTTTCAATTGTTTATATTTATTCATCTTTGTACAACCATTGGAGTATTTCATTATCATCTTGTTCTCCTACCAAGGATGTGCTAGGCCTTACAAAATTGTCATTGTATTTTTGAGGAAGTGAAGGTTCTTTGATTTGTGACATTTAAGGTCTTCCTTGGGACCTAGGAGAAGGTAGTAAGTTTACCATTGACATGGAATATTCTCCTACTCCTTTATGATGAGGCTTAAATTTTTTATCAAAATACCTTATTAGTGTGTCTATTTTCAAGCAATATACCTCTCTTTCTTTCCCATGTTCTGATTTTGAAGGACTCAAGACTCTTTTTCTTTATCCTTGTTAGATGTATTTGGGCTAGAGGAACTAGAATTTTCACCATTTGAACTAGAGGAATTAGAATTTTTAATATCCTTTTCATTTTCCTTGGATGTCAAACTTGAATTAGGAACCTCTTCTCTAATTTGTTAATTTGAGGTGTCAAGTATGTAGACTTCTCTATTATGTGGTACCAAAGAATCTGTGGCAGGTTTTATATTGTTACAATATTGAAAAGGTTTAAGGTCGCCACTAATGGTTAGCTCTTGACAAGGATAGGGAAACTTCACACATTGATGATATGTTTAAGGAACTGCCTACATCTCATGAATCAATAGTCTACCCAACAATATGTTGTATGTCAAATTCATATCTAATACTTGGTACATCATTTCTTTTTGGATTGGACCAACTCATATTGGTAGAACCACAAGGCCCTTGGATGACCTATCTTCATCATCATAAGATTTAATAGTCATTTTTCTCTTAGGATAAACAACATTTTAAGAATATCCCAAGGCTTTGACCAAGTTTAGAGTACATATGTTCAAGTCATCCCCTCCATCTGTCAAGACTATTTTAACTCTATGCTTGTTAATAATAACTTCAATATGTAATGAAAGATTTTAGGGTTGATTTAAAGACATGTCATCTTTCTCAGAGGAGGATAAACAATGTCGTTCAATGAGATGCGCTACCATGGTTTAAAATTGGTCTACAACCAAGTTATTTGGAACCGTTGTATCAATAGTCTTTTTCCAAGATTTCCTTGTGAGATGGTGAGGTTTTCAACAATTCTAATACCGAGATTTGGGATTGTGTTTTTAGAATTTGATCAACCAAATTATATTGTTTCAATGAAGATGGGAGGTCATTCATGATTGTCTTGTTCGATGTTCCTTTTAAGGTTACTTTGGTTTATTTCCCCCAGTAATTATGTTATTGGGTTCTATATCTTGTTTGTCTTTTATAAATATGACATTAATAAATATTTCCAAACTTTACAATGAGTTAATGGTGTTGTCATGGGTATGAGAAAAGTTAACCTTATCTCCTCCCTTCTTGTTGTTTTAAGATGTATTTGAGGATTCTCCCTTTTTATAATTTAGGATTGGAGTTTTAAATGTTGTGTGATCTTAATTTTTTTTGGGTCCATCTATCTCAATAATGTCATTATCGATTAGATCTTGTACAACATGTTTCAACCTCGTGCATTCATTTGTCTTATGACCTTTATTTTGATGATACTAAAGATGGTGGGAATCATTTCACCATGAAGGTTTTACTCGGGGTTCATAACCTCTAGATTCGGGTAAGGTGATGATCTTGTTTGCAATAAAAAAATTTTAAGTTGTCTCAATAGGTTCTCCTAATGGCATGAACTTCCTTCTAGGTGAGATGAATTGTGAAGTTCTTGGTCATTCATTATTTTGGTTTTTGTTGTGATTCAATGATGTATTGTTTGGTTGGTTGATGTTATTCACTTGATTGTTGAAATTTATATAAGGATAGAATTGTTTTGATTTGATGTTATTATCTTCTACCACCCCATCGTTTGCTAGGTTTTTGTCATTATTCTTCAACCAAAATTTGGTTTTTTCACTATTTTTATTGTTATTGGTTGAGGTATTATTATTGTAGTTGTTGTTGTTGGTTGAAAATCCTTTTTTGTGTCTATACAACTTTAGCTCATCTTTTTTTATTAGAGTTTCTTCTATTTTAACACAATTTTCAATTATTCTATCGAATGATGGAGGACATTGCATTTGGAGACCAAAGTTCATATCTCTATTTAATTTATTGATAAAAATATCCATTTTATCCTTCTCAGGTACACTTCTACGATATTTAGCATAGACTGTCCTTTATCTTTGGAGAAATGTTAAAAATGACTCTCCATTGTGTTTTTTGGTGTTGCATGAGTCTAGCATAGTAATCTCGAGTTCTATATTGTATGAGTATTATGATACAAACTTGGATACTAGCTCCTCAAATGTCTTGATTCCAGGTGGTAATTTTGAGAACCATTCCATAGTTTGTCAACCTAGATTTCTTGGGAATAATCTCATTAGATATGTTTTCTCCTGAAGAAATTCCATACTTAGAGTGCAAAATTATCTAATGTGATTTTGGGGATCTATTGTTCCCATGTATTTTTCATACTTAGGGAATTCTACATTTGGTGGAAAAGGCACCATAGGTAGACTTTTATAAAATGGAAAAGAACAAATGCCCTCTAAAGTGTACTTTTGTGTGGGTCTCCTCTTTGAAGATCATTGATTTTTTTATTTAAGGGATTGGATGTGTTTTTTTTAATCTCATATAAGATTTACCTCATCTTCATCTTGTTTTAGTTTTGAAACATCATAATCATGAGGAAACTTAACTTCTAGTTGTGCTAAGGTCATGAAGTACCTTTCCTTGTTTGTTTCAAGTACTCTCTCCAAACATTTTAAAAATTGAGGAATTTTTTTATTTTCCTTTACCTTTTCTTTGGTTATTTCCTCATCCTCATTATGATCATTGTTGTTTTTGGCCTTGTATTTAATTTATTTCCTTGCATTTGGTTTATGTGTTGGAGTTGATCGACTTGTTAGCTTTGATTCTCGTGTGGTTGAGGTAGATTTATCTCTTGAAACATAATTTATTCTATTTTCACTCTATTTTTATGATCTTGGGATATTTTGAAATGGTGAGACCTTGCCCTTGCAGGCATAAAACTAACTTTTGGGTCACTTTTTGAATTAAGGTCTTCTTAATGGTATTGGTTTTTAAAAATCCTGGTTGAGTTTACTAAAAACAAACAAGTGATATGGTTAAGTTCCAATGATGTTTTAACCAAATTGAAGTGTGCCTTAGGATGAAGTCTAATAGAGAAATATTTATCTCTACGATGAAGAATTAAGATGGATAGATTGATTTTGTTGGTTCTTGATGGGGAGCTCTAACTCCTAAGAGATTTATTTCTCTTTCCAAGACCCTTTCTTTGGTCTTGTTAGGTTTTATATCACTACCCTAACCAAAGGACAACTCTATGATCCCCTATCTCCTTTAGAGCTCTCCACCAACTTCAAACTCCCTTCAAGTCCTTCTCCATTCCACTATGCACGCATAGACTTATCCTAGCCAATTTCTCTCCAATTTCACCTTCTTCATAGAAATAGGATTCTAGACCTTTCCTAGGTAATTTTAAAATATTTTTTATCCACTTTTATGGATCCCTTCATTTGGTTTCAATCGGGTTCCTATTTTTTGGATTTTGAGGCCTTGTAGCCTTTTTGGTCAAGTAGGCCTCCTAGAAACTAGTATTCTTTATTTTCCTCACAAAAACCCTTAACAACCCCCAAAATAAACTATGTATTCCTTTTATTTCTATCCTAGGCTCTAGTATTTTCAAGGTTTTAGACCCCTACCTTGTCAGTACACTGGACTTTCACCAAACCCCTATTTTCAAGGGTTTCTAGGGCATGTAAATTAGTTTGGCTTCTTGGATTTCAAAAAGTACTCTAATGACCTCCTCTACACTCCTCCTTGAATCCACATGTCTAATATACATTCCCCTAAACTCCTCCACCATTTATTGGCACACACCAATCCATAAGCAATTCTTATTGCTTATGCAATGTTCAGACTTCCTAGCCAAAATACATAGTACTCGCCTAGGGCCTTGATTATTCTCATAGCTTCCCTGCACACATAGAATCCACACACCATATTTACAAAATATATACTTTTTTTTCTTGATTCCAAGTGGCCATTAAGTTTGGACCACGGGAACTCTAATAAAAGCCATTATTTACATGACTCACTCAAAACTAGACACTGAACTAGTAAAACTTGAAGATATTACAAAATGATAACCAGAAAGACTAAATGACCAAACCAATGCCAAAATGATCAACTAAATAACACAAAACACAATATCAATGCATTAATTCACTCTATTCAATCCATTAATGTACTGGATGATAGCTCTGTTTACAAAATACAGTCAAAATCACTCCTTCTCAACACACAGTCCGTACACAATGATCACTAACTATCAAATTAGGGTTCAATCCACCTTATATATCATATTACCACATTTTTGGACCCTTGTGTCAGGATTTAGGCACCATTAAATCCCTTTCCTAGTTTTTAGGAAATGTTGTCATGACAACTTTGCAAAGTTGCAAAGTTGTCATGAGCAACTTTTACATCTTTTGCACGAATGGAAAACTTTTACTTCCAATGGACCAACTTATTCCTAAACCACTTAATATGACCTTAAAACATCCAAAAACATCATAATCACTATTTCCACTCCATTTTGGAGTTTTGGTCAACCTTTGATGATGTAGCACTTGTCTTGCTTCTTCTAAGACCTCTTCTAGGTTCTCCTAGGTCACTCTATGACCTACTAGGTTCCTTTGTCTAACCCTAGGCTCCTTAGGTATATTATAAAAAGATCCTAAGTCCTTCAAAAAGTGCACACCAACAAGATAGAATTCAAACTCTGCATATTTTTCACTAGACCTCAATTTAGTCTTTCTTGCTCCATCTGCAATATCTGATCCAATTGGATGCCAAACATCCCCAAATTGGAAAGGCAGGATTTAAGGATGTTAAGAGGAAAAATTCCAACCCTCACAATCTTTCTTGGATATGTAACCCTAAATGAGTTCCATATTACAAGGCAATCTTACCCAAAATAGGGCTACAAGCTTTAGGCCTAATTGAGCACCTTTTCTGCAACAACTACTAAATCTTCCAAACAAGTATGAAAAAAAAGTTCATATCATGATACCCTTTATCAAGAAACTAAGGATTTTCTAGGTCTTGGCCCTCAGAGGTGTCTGTACAGTCCTCCCTACAATCATGCCTAAAATTCAAGGTTTTAGGGCTTTTGCACTATCTACTCAAGAAATGAACTTTCTTGGCTAACAAAGTAACTCCTCCAAACTCCTCCTCTTTTTTGGGGATCCTTCATTGACTCTCCACATTCACTAATTCAAGCTATGGATCCTTTCAATCCCTCTAGCTAGCTCTGCAATTACTGGTGATCCCTAGCCATGCCACTTTGGCTCGCCTAGGGCATCCCCTTAAAAATGCTTGCCTTCATTTCCTGGGCCCCTCCTACTATGTGTACATGGAGTATACTCTTATAATCCAAGAGCCCATGCCAAAACCACGATGGAAAATTGAGTTAAGACCCCATTTGCAAACTATGCTCAAATCATACCAGTAGCTGGACTAAATTTGAAAGATTTTATTCAAACAACTAAAACTATTGAATCTGACAATCAAACACCACAAGAAGTTCTAAAATAACCTAAATTACATTAAAAAAATCTTACAGAAGTTCTTTCAATCCATTAAATAACCCGATCACATCAAAAATCATAAACAGTCACTATAATTGCTTCACACAGTCTGTACATAAAATTGCTCTAACTTTCCAACCCTGCTAACATCTTGAGGATGGTCTTATATAGTTGACCCTAACACTAATTCATCAGTTTCAAATAGTTATCTAACCAATTCCACCAAAGATGCAAACTTGTCATAAAAGTTGTCAATGTTGTCAATGACAACATTGACAACATTTTCCAACTTTCAAGTTTGATCTCCAAACTTGGTCCAGCCCAAATTTGTCCAATCCACCAAATATGATAAAAAAAACCATCAAATAGGACCTCTAGTCCCTTACTTGGCTCATTTTGTTAAAAAATGCCAAAAACACCTAATTGGACCTAAAAGTCACTAAGGACCTATCACGACCTATCCTCCTACAAACAATTCACACACTAGGACACTTGGTCCCTTTATTCACCTAGTGGTCTGGCTAGAACCACTACAAGCCAAAACAAAGAAAGAGGAAACCCTAGGTTACATTTCCACAACTAGCCTACCTAGGTGCTCTTGCACCATACTCCACCAAAAAGGAAGAGCTATGTCACTCCTATGGATAGTAGATCCTCTGAGATGCCCACCATCTTGAAATCAGCCTCTGCAATCCATGAGGCTTCCGATTCTGGTCTATCTTTCCATTGGATCAAATGTTCCATGTAGACTTTGTGTCTAGTGGTCTTCTTGACCCGGGAGTATAAAAATTTATCAGCCACCATCTAAAGCTTTGGAGGTAATACAGCAAACTCTACATCAGCACTGACCCCCTGACTGTTTGGAATGATCTCATCCATCTACCCTCAGAACTGTATCAAATCTTGTACATTAAAAACTGGAGATATACTCAAGTCTGATGGTAAGTCCACCTTATATGCATTATTTCCATATTTTTCCAAGATCTTGCAAGGTCCCACCCTTTTCATCTAAATTTTGGTAGGGACACCCTTCTGTAGTTTGGATTTTTTTAAGTGGACCATCACATAGTCACCCACTTCAAACTGAACATCCCTCATTTTCTCATCAACTTTGGCTTTCAACTTAAGTTGATTGTCTTGTATCTACTTCTTTACTTTGTCCTATATCTCATTCATGGTAGAGGTTAAATCCTCTGCATGACCACTTCTATATTCCATTCCACCAAGATCTCTGAGATCACAAACACACCTAGGGTGCATGTCATAAACAACCTCAAATGGGCTCTTTCCTGTCATCCTATTCTTGCTATCATTATAAGCATATTCAGCTTGAGGAATAACCACATCCCAAGTCTACCCATACTCCTTAGTTAGGCACCTCAGAAGGTTACCCAACACTCTATTTACCACCTTAGTTTGGCCATCAGTCTGAGGGTGGTAAGCTGAACCAAAAGATAGGTTAGTACCCAGCCTTGTCCACAAAGTTCTCCAAAAATTACTCATGAATTTCACGTCTCTATCAGAGACTATACTCAAAGGAAGAAGATGAATCCTTACTATTTCTTTGAAAAACAAATAATCTATGTGGCTAGCATCATTACTAGTTATGCATGGAATTAAATGTCCCATTTTACTAAATCTATCAACAACAACATAAATGCTATCATACCCCTATTTAGTTTTAGGTAATCCCATAATAAAATCCATACTTACACACTCCCATGGCCTATTAGGGATTGGTAGAGGCTGATACAACCCTACATTACTCATTCCTCCTTTTTCCTTCATTCAAACAAAACACTTCTCTACATATTTGGTGACATCCTTCACCAATTTTGGCCAATGGTAGAACCTTTCGACCAATTCCAAGGTCTTGTCCTTACCAAAGTGACCACGTAGAGAACCATTATGTTTTTCTTGGATGAGGTTCATATGCATTGACCCTTTGGGTACACATAACTAATTGCCCTTGAATAACAATCCATTCTAAAAAGTAAAATCAGAGAACTTGCAATTAAAATTATTCTCAAAATCAACACATACCTTATAGGCCTCACCAAAATCCTCATCTGATTTGTATAGGTCTCTAAAAATTTCAATCCCAATGCTATTAAGGTGAACTTCTTGTACTGTCAACAACCTCCTACTTAAGGCATCTGCCACCTTATTGAATTGACCCTTCTTGTGCTTGATAGTGAAATTGAATGCTTGCAAGTACTCCATCCACTTCAAATGTCTATTGCTCAACTTTTCTTGGGTGTTAATGTAACTAAGAGCCTGATTTTCGGTGAATACTACAAACTCTTTGGGCAACAGATAGTGTCTCCATTTCCTCAATGATTTAACTAGTGCATATAGTTCCAAATCATAAGAAGAGTATTTCTTCTTAGCCTCATTCAATTTCTCACTAAAGAAGGCAATAGGTCTACCTTCTTGACTCAATACCCCTCCTACTGCTAACCCACTAGCATCACACTCAGTGGTGCACAAATTCTCAAAACTTGGTAATTGGAGGATTGGTTGAGTAGTCACTTGTTGCTTCAATAACTCAAATTCATTCCCTACTTCTACTATCCATCTGAACTTAGTCTTGACCCCACCCTTTATGGTATCCATCAAAGGTGCACATATCCCACTAAAGTTCCTAATAAAATTCCTATAAAATTGGGCAAGGCCATGAAAACTCCTTACCTTTGTGGCTGTGGTAGGTGGAGGCCAGTTCAAGATTGCAGCAACTTTGTCTTTGTCCATCTTCAAAGACCCATTGGACACTACAAAGCCCAATTAAACTAGTTCTTGTTTATAGAACTCACACTTCTCAAGGTTAATGGCCAACTTCTCCTCATGTAACCTTTTCAATACTGCCTCAACATGTTTGACATGTTCCTCTCTTGTTTTACTAAAAATTAGTATATCATCAAGATATACCACCACAAAATTTCCAGTGAAATCCTTGAGCACCTCATTCATGAGCCTCATGAATGTGCTCGGAGCATTAGAGAGGCCAAATGGCATCACAAGCCATTCATATAACCCATCTATGGTCTTGAATGTAAGTTTCCATTCATCACCTTCCTTCACCATGATTTGGTGATAACCACTTTTCAAATCTAGCTTTGTGAAGTACATTGCCCCACCTAGGAAATCCATAAGATCCTCTATTCTTTGGATTTGGAATCTGTACCTTATTGTGATCCTATTTATAGCCCTTGATTTTGTGCATAATCTCCACTTTCCCCCCTTCTTTGATGCTAGAACAACTAGGACTGCACAAGGGCTAATGCTCTTCTTGATCAAGCCTTGATCCAAGAGTTCTTGCACTTGTCTTGCTACCTCCAAGTTTTGATATGGAGTCAACTTGTATGCTGCTTTATTGGAAAAGGATGCCCCTGGCACAAATTCTATTTGATGACTTATAACCCTTTTAGGTAGTAGGGTTGCAGGAGTGCCATCACTCACAATATCCTTATATTTCTCAAGCAATTCTTGCACTTCCTTTGGTAGTGGCTCCTTCACTGGTGTTTCCTCCTCCTTAGGTCTTAACACAATGGCATAACCTTCTCCATCATCATCTTTGATGTCATTCCCAAACTCCTTACCACTGCATTACATAACATTAGGAGTTTTATTTTGTGGTTCCTCATCCTCTAATAAAGACTAAATTTTGAAGGTATTTCCTCCTTTCTTGAATGTAATGGAGTTCTCTTTCCAATCATATACTACTCCATTATCAAATTTCCAAGGCCTCCCAAGAATAAAATGACAAGCATCCATTGGTAGGATGTCACAAAGTAATTTGTCCTTGTATCCTGCTATTCAGAATTCTACCCATGTTTGGTCATTGACCAAGACACTCTGGCCTTTGTTGAGCCATGTCACCTTATAAGGGTTCACATGGGGTATTTTGGATAGCTTAAGCTTTACTACTGCCACCTCTAAAATGATGTTGTTTGTGGATCCAAAATCAACAATCACCTTACATACTTTACCAAGGATCTTACATCTGATTCTAAATAGTTCCCTCCTATGTTTGGGCTCATCCTATTGGAGATTTGATTCTGAACAGTTGATTGATTGTATGTTTGTCATTGATGACAACATATAATACACAAGTAGTACTTCTATGTGTACTTATCAATATGATGACATGAAGACCAGCGTGGATAGATACATATTGTTGACATGTTTACTATGCTACATTCATACACGCAGACCCAGATATGAAGTTTCAGTAAAGATATATAATTATGTTATTGACGGTTACAGTTCTGGAAGAATAATGGTTTAAGGCCAATGTATGTAACGTGTTGATCGAGTTGCACCTATCTTCAGGATATGCATGTGTATATTCATGATGAGTTATGAGTTTTTTATATTAATCTAAACATGCCAAACATATTTTAAGAAGATTGCAAAGTTATGATTAATTTGGTGAAGCCGACTTAGTGAAGTGATGCGTCTATTCAATTAGTACTTGTGCGGTTGTAAATATGCTTGCGCACTTAGTAGAGCTGACAAGGATGTTAAGGAGAGTCGTCCTACAGGTCACATGATCTCATACTTGGTGTGTGTACTTATAGAAGGTCATTTGTGATAAGAAGAGTTGCGAAAGCCAGAGATTGACAAGCAGAGCAGAGTGTTGATATAGCAGAGCTATATTTATCATATGTTGATAATATAGAGGTTTATGTTGAAGCATTTAGATTACAGAAGATTGTTATATTACTTTACAAGAGGTTAAAGCATTGGCACATAAAAGGAACTGATCAGACAAGCAATGTCACAAAAAGAAGTTCATCTTGTTGATACAATGTGTATCAAATAACCAGAAGGTTGTAGACTTCACCACTTGGATAGTGAGTCCTTGGATAGTGAGTCCTCCACCCCTAATAGGGTTATTTCAAAAGACTCCTAACAGGGTCTGACCCTTAACCAGGTCACTATACTACTGCATTGTAATGTACAACTCCTAACAGGGTTGGATGATCTTTTAACAGGGATCACTATAAACAGTATAGTTCTTTGTGGGTACTAATTCCCACCGGGGTTT
>MU224206.1:1775419-1789106 GCA_018584345.1 Thuja plicata
GAGTCATTCCCTCTCCTAAGTCTGATTAGAAAAAGTAGCAAGTACATCAGTCCTGTGTGACTGATGAATGGTTGACTACTCTACTTTTGGAGTAGTACCTATGCAGAATGGTTTATGGCACCCTTTTTCCATTGATGTCAATGGGGGAGTATGTACCAGTAAAAACAAGACAAACAAGGAACACATACAAGGAGCTTATACTATGGGGGAGTAAAGGAACACAGTAGGAAAGTATGACAATAGGGGAGTATTCAAAGAATACACAGTACATGAAACTGCAGTAGTATAGATGAATCTTTGTTGAGGATATTGAGAAGATTGTATTAGAAAGAAGACACCATGAACAGAATTTTTTTTTATATCATATGTTGCCATCAATGCCAAAGGGGGAGATTGTTGGTGATTTGATTCTGAACAGTTGATTGATTGTATGTTTGTCATTGATGACAACATATAATACACAAGTATTAATTCTATGTGTACTTATCAATATGATGACATGAAGACCAGCATGGATAGATACATGTTTACTATGCTATGTTCATACACACAGACCCAGATATGAAGTTTCAGTAAAGATATGTAATTCTGTTATTGACGGTTACAGTTCTGGAAGAATAATGGTTTAAGGCCAATGTATGTAACATGTTGATCGAGTTGTGCTTATCTTTAGGATATGTGTGTGTATATTCATGATGAGTTATGAGTTTTTGATATTAATCTAAACACGCCAAACATATTTCAAGAAGATTGCAAAGTTATGATTAATTTGGTGAAGCCGACTTAGTGAAGCGACATGTCTATTCAGTTAGTACTTGCACGGTTTCAATTATGCTTGCACGCTTAGTAGAGCCAACAAGGGTGTTAAGAAGAGTCATCCTACAGGTCTCATGATCTCATACTTGGTGTATGTACTTATAGAAGGTCATTTGTGATAAGAAGAGTTGTGAAAGCCAGAGATTGACAAGCAGAGCAGAGTGTTGATATAGCAGAGCTATATTTATCATATGTTGATAATATAGAGGTTTATGTTGAATCATTTAGAATACAGATTATATTGTTATATTTCTTTACAAGAGGTTAAAGCATCGGCACATAAAAGGAACTGATCAGACAAGCAGTGTCAGAAATAGCAGTTCATCTTGCTGATACAGTGTGTATCAAATAACCAGAAGGTTGTAGCCTTCACCACTTGGACAGTGAGTCCTTGGATAGTGAGTCCTCCACCCCTAATAGGGTTATTGTAAAAGACTCCTAACAAGGTCTGACCCTTAACCAGGTCACTATACTACTACATTGTAATGTACAACTCCTAACAGGGTTGGAAGATCTTTTAACAGGGATCACTATAAACAGTATAGTTCTTTGTGGGTACTAATTCCCACCGGGGTTTTTACCATTTGGTTTCCCCATAACCAAATTTATGTGTTGTGTAAAGTGTTATATGTATGTGCATTTACTTTGTATGAATCTGGATTAATAAGTATAAGATAAAGATTTAAAGTTGCAGATAACTGATTCACCCCCCCCCCTCTTAGTTATCTCTGAAGTATTCTAACGCATCCTTGATTGGTTGTCTTATTAAGACACTTCTAAACATTAGGTTCTCACCCATCTCTGAGTCTAGATGATCCACCTCTAGAGTTTTGACACTAGAAGTATCCTCATGTGCATATGCTACCCTCTTGTCATTGTTTGTTGCAGAAGGTTTTTCAGGACATCTATAAGTTGGATGCCCTAGTTTCCCATAGTAGTAGCACTTCATAGTGGAAAAGTAATATCCACTCCTACCTCCTCTTCCTTTCTTAGAACCCCCATTGTTACCCCTACCTCTATTATATCCCCCTCTTGAATTGTTCTCAGTCTTCTTCTCTGTCAATTTATTTTCTCCTTGGGACCTTTGTTCACTACCCCTTCCTTGGTAGCATCCTCTTTGATCCCTCTAGTCTCTTCCTTTTCCTCTATTGTTATTATTTTTATTGAAACTAGAATCTCCTTTCTTCTTATTCTTCTCTTCCACCTTTATAGCCAATTGATGACACTTTTAGATTGTGGTAGGTGTACATAGGCTAATCTCCTCTTGGATGTTCCACTTCAATCCACCCAAGAACCTAGCCACTTTGATTGGCTCTTCTTCCAAAAATTTAGACCTTAAACACAATCTTTGGAATTCCTCAGTATATGAGGCCACATCTAGGTCTTTCTGCTACAATTTTTGTCTCTTCCTATGGAGTTGTATTTCATAGTCCTCTGGAAGATAACTCTCCTTCAATTTGGTTACCATAGCATTCCAATTTGCTATTGGTTGCTTTCCCATGCTTACCCTCTCATCCTGAATGTATTTCGACCAAGTCAAAGCTAACCCTCTGAGTCTATACTTGGCCACTTTAACCCTTTCGGCTTCACTTATCCCCTCGCATTTGAAGTGATTCTCCGTTGCTTCAATCAAGTCCATAACTACCTTAATATCCATCCTTCCTCCGAATAAAGGTATCCCTTCCAAAGCTTTCCCAATTAATGCTTTTATGGCCTTTAAGAAAGGTTCTTCATTCAATGTTGGGTCAGGTTTAGGAATGTATTCTTCTTCCTCAATCTTCTTCTTACCCTTACTACTGGATTCTACTTCATATTCTTTCTTCCTAGTAGCATCTACTAGTTCTTCCATCTTTACTCTCATTGCTTCCAAGGTATCCTCAAGGAGTCTATTTTTCTCCTTTTTCTCCTCCATATCCTTGGATAGTTTTGCATTTGTCACCGTCTTTGTACAACCACAATATTTCACTTCTGACATAAACCAATCTTCTCAAGTTTCTCAACTTGCTCTGATACCACTCTGATGTAGCACTTGTCTTGCTTCTTCTAAGACCTCTTCTAGGTTATCCTAGGTCACTCTATGACCTAATAGGGTCCTTTTTCTAACCCTAGGCTCCTTAGGTATCTTATCACAAGATCCTAAGTCCTTCAACAAGTGCACACCAACAAGATAGAATTCAAACTCTGCATATTCTTCACTAGACCTCAATTTAGTCTTTCTTGCTCCATCTGTAATATCTGATCCAATTGGATCCCAAACATCCCCAAATTGGAAAGGTAGGATTTAACAATATTAAGAGGACAAATTCCAACCCTCACAACCTGTCTTGGATATGTAACCCTAAATGAGTTCCAGATTCCAAGGCAATCTTACCCAAAATAGGGCTACAAGCTTTAGGCCTAATTGAGCACATTTTCTGCAACAACTCATAAATCTTCCAAACAATTATGAAAAACAAGTTCATATCCTGATACCCTTTATCAATAAACTAAGGATTTTCTAGGTCTTTTCCCTCAAAGGTGTTCGTACAGTCCTCCCTACAATCATGCCTAAAATTTAGGGTTTTAGGTCTTTTGCACTGTCTGCTCAAGAAATGAACTTTCTTGGCTAACAAAGTAACTCCTCCAAACTCCTCCTCTAGTTTTGGGATCCTTCATTGACTCTCCTACCTTCCCATATTCTCTAATTAAAGCTATGGATGCTTTCAATCCCTCTAGCTAGGTTTGCAATCACTGGTGATCCCTAGCCATGCCACTTTGGCTCGCCTAGGGCATCCCCTTAAAAATGCTTTCCTTCATTTCTTGGGCCCCTCCTTCTATGTACAAAATGTACATGGAGTCTAATCTCATAATCCAAGAGCCCGTGCCAAAACCACGGTGGAAAATGGAGTTAAGACCCCATTTGCAAACTATGCTCAAATCAGACCAGCGACTGGACTAAATTTGAAAGATTTTATTCAAATAACTAAAACTATTGAATCTGAAAATCTAACACCACAAGAAGTTCTAAAATAACCTACATTATATTAAACAAATATTACAAAATTTCTTTCAATCCATTAAATAACTCGATCACATCAAAAATCATAAACAATCACTATAATTGCTTCACACAGTCTGTACACAAAATTGCTCTAACTTGCCAACCCTGCTAACATCTCTAGGATGGTCTTATATAGTTGACCCTAACACTAATTCATCAGTTTCAGACAATTATCTAACCAATTCCACCGAAGATTTAAACTTGTCATAAAAGTTGTTAATGTTGTCAATGACAACATTGACAACTTTTTCCAACTTTCAAGTTTGATCTCCAAACTTGGTCCAACTATGCCCAAACTTGTCCAATCCACAAAATATGGTAAAAAACCATCAAATAGGACCTCTAGTCCCTTACTTGGCTCATTTTTTTACAAAATTCCAAAAACACCTAATTGGACCTAAATGGACCTAAAGGTCACTAAGGACCTATCAAGACCTATCCTCCTACAAACACTTCACACACTAGGACACTTGGTCCCTTTATTCACCTAGTGGTCTGGCTAGAACCACTACAAGCCAAAACAAATAAAGATAAAACCCTAGGTTACATTTCCACAACTAGCCTACCTAGGTGCTCCTGCACCATTTGACCTCTTGGTTGACTTTCTAGGACTTAGAACCCTAGATCCTATTTGATCACATCAAACGCTAAACCCTAATCACTCCTACCTCTAGACACACACAAAACACACTTGGGACTTCATTTTTAGTCCTTATTAACTTTGGTGGTTGGCCAAACCAACCTACAAGCCAAAATGTTTTAAAGATATCTACTAGACCTTAAGGTGCTCCTGCACCAGTTCTAAGAAAAGGACTTGTAATCCTTGATGATGAACTTTTCAAAAATCAAAGATTGGGATGATTTGATGACACTTCTAAATTGATGTGGTTTAACTAGAACAATTTGAATTACCAACTTGTTTGAAGGTATAAAAATTACTTTTTTTTTAAAACTCGCTTTTAATAAGAATAACTCTAACTCAAAAAGGTATCCAAAATGTATTTTCAATTTGTGATCTTGTTTTCAAATGATTGAAATCTTATGAATGATAAGATCATTAAAACATGATAAACATGCTCAAGCACTTATTTTTGCCCAAAAATCTATAACATCGAGTGTATCTTCTTGCACTATTTTCACAAGTCTTATACAAAGAGAACAATTCAAACAAGCTACTTAAGGACAATTTTGTTTTTCAATGGATAATAAGGTAAGGTTTCTACTTATCCAGGTTGTATTTAGTATTTCATTCGAAGAAGCTTTATATTTTACCTCCCTTTACGTGAGCCTTCCACCATCATAAAATAAAGTTTTGTGCAATCCCTAAGCACTACTAGAGGAGGGTTATTTCTCAAAAGCTTTCCATCACTAACCCCATTAAGGATGAATGCATTTTATTTTAGAGTGGGTTGGATTTACCATGGCTTAAATAGTTGTGTCCAAATTGGGTAATTCCCTCTCACTGGTCTTGTAACTAAAAATGCACTACTTTTAAATTAAATGAGGTTAAGATGTGTCTGGTATTTTGATCACCTAAAATTTGAGAGCATATCCCTACTATCCTTATCCTCCAAACTCAAAGAGAATGCAATTCATTTTTTAGACCTTATCTAACTAAGGGAACTTTGATAGGTTTGGCATTCTGGTCACCAAGATAGGTGAGAGAATAGGCCTACTATCTCAATCCACAAACAAGGTCTCTTAATTATTCTGTGTTTAAAGTGAATAGTTGCAATATCAATTTCAAATGAAGGTAGCATCAAAGATTAAGGGTTTAGAAGTTTGCGCCTTTGCCAATTATTGTGCATTTTTTAGATTTTTAGCATTTTACTTTAATTTAGCAATATTTCCATCTCCTTATCATCCTCAACAAGTTCCATAAACGTTAGTATAACACACTCAATCCAAAGTTAAGAAATCAAAAATATCATCAAATCAAATGGAATTCATAAAGGATAAGCACTTAAGTTGATTTGCACTCCAAGTTCAGCTTGATACAAATTTAGAATCCTAGCATATCTATCAAAATGCTTAGCCTCTTCACCAATTGTTACCATCTCATTTTCCCGTTGTATTTTCTTTGCATATGCATTTTCCTTCTTAATAATCTTTTGATTAAAATGGTTTAGAAGCTTGCAATAATCTCCTTGGATTTCCTCAATCTTACCATTTGCAACTCATCACAAACTGAAATTAGCTTTATGTTTTAAATTATTTTATTTATATTTAAAAGTGACATTACATAGCTTAAAAGAGACATAATTCAGCTTATAAGCGATACAATTTTAGGCAGAAGCGATAGAACTCTTTGCAAAAGCGACAAAACTCTTTGAAAAAGTGATAGAATTAAAGGTAGAAGTGACAAAATTTGATGTAGAAGTGATAGAATACGATGTATAAGAAATATAATTAATGTAGAAGCAACATAATTTGATGCAAAGGCGATAATGTTTTGTGTAAAGGCGGTGAACTTCAATGTAGAAGTAGTTTTATTTCTATCAAAGGCAACTTTTTGAAATTTTTCTGAACCTGCAAGTACAAAATCTACAAAAAAGAAGCTTAAACATATGTTTAAGTTAGTGATGTGTGGGCCCTATAGTAGGCATCATTTATGTGTGTGTAATTTGACTAATACAAACCTTCATAGAACATTAGTTGTTGGAAGTCTAATATGGGGAAGAAGTAACTGAGAGGGGGTGAATTAGATCTGTAAAACTTCTACCAATTCTTAACTAACTGATTCGACCAAGTATTCATAAACATAAAATGAAATGTTGTAAAGATATAACATCTAATCATGAACACATAACACAAATATTTTGGTAACCTAGAAACCCTTGAAGGTAAAACTAGGGTGGGGATGACACCCACAAATCTTCACTACTACAATGATAAAGTGTGTATGTTAGGGCTACAAATTTTGATCACTTCTAATGATCTATCCTATGAATGGGTCTACCTTGTTAAGATCTTTTAGCCTTATACAATAAACCTTGTTAAAGGATTTAAACTTACAAAAAAGTAAGCACTCGGTTAAGAGATTTACAAAGGTCTGTTAGGACCACTCTGTTAAGAGATTTACCCTAATTCACTTGCTAGAATGTATCAGTACCTGATCCTTTGATTTGTACTATAAATGTTGATAACATATCTCCTCTTTCCAACTCTTAACTGATCTCTTAATCTAATTTATCTCTATTCTTCTCTTCACTACTCTTCTCGGTCACTTGTTCTGGTCAGTGCTTCAGATATGCAAAACATGCATATATTTCTTATCTATGCTCTTCACATCCACATCCAAACATACAATCTCTAACACACACCACATATTATGGTTTGAAGAATCCCATAAATAGACCATCCAGATCAAGATAAACGATCTAGATCTATCATCTTTTTCTGCTTAGGCATCTCTAATTTTGATTGGTTGCATGGTTTGCATAGGGATCCATGATCATAAAAATAGCATGTAATTAATGCATTAAATCTCTATGTATGATCATTAAATGCTCCATATAAGTTGGCCAAAATGGTTTACCTAGGTATTTATGTTATTCCAAACACATATGCAAAATCTATTTTACTCGGCATAACCAAACACTAGTGCTCAGTCAATACTGTGTCGCTCGGCATAACTGTATGTTGTCGCTCAGCACTAACTCTTCTATTCAAATTGGCAATCATTCTGGTCAACATCCATTAAGTACTTGGTGACATCTGACTTGCTCAAAAATAACTACTACACAGTCTTGGCCTTAGTAGGATGGCTCAGTCACAATAATGACTAACCAACCTACCTTGAATATGACTAAGTGTGGTATACTAAGAGACAACAAAACTTAGAGATCAACAATCTCCCCCTTTGTCATTAGTGGAAAAAACACTTTGTCATGCCTTTTTAGTCTACAAAAAAAAAGTACTCAAAAGAATTCAAAATTCAGAACTCCCCCTAGGATTCTAACTTGGTCTTTCTCCAACATATGTATGTACATAATTACATTTCCCTTGTTGAATCTATGACATTTCCCCCTTGTTTTTTTCACTTTTTTCACTTTTCTCTACTGGGGTTGTTGGGTTCAAGCCATACTTATCCAAAAATGGTTTATGGATCTATAATATCATACCTAAATCATTATCCCAACTTTTCCTTACAGATTCCAAAACTTGAAATTTGATTTCTAGCTCGGCAGCTAGATCAATCAAACTCTCGGCAATGTTCATAGGTGGATATTTTTGTGATAGTTCATTTTCCATTTTCACTTCTTTCTGCATAACCTCCAAGTGAGGTATCAACATTGTCTGAATTGAAATCAATTTCACCCTTGTTCTGGCATCATTATCCATAAGCTCAGCTAGTCCCCCTTAGGCATGTGTCAACCTGCTAAAATGAAAAGAGATTGAACTTGCATCCATGCTCAATGACTATCTTGTTGACCTCAAATCTAACTGTAGCTTCTAAATAAGTTGTTGATTCTCCTTTGTAAATAATTCAGTATCACATAGTTTCTTGTACAAAAATAGAACATTCTCTATCACTTCTTCTAAATTGCTGACCAGATCAAAAAGTGCAACCTGCTTCTCTGTAAGCTTGGCTGCAATTTTCTCAAGTACCTTGGTCTCAAATTTTCTCTCTAATCTTTGTGGGAGTTTCTCATTTGCATCTATGTCATCTGTGTTCACCTTCTGAACAATATGAACCAATTGTTCAAAGATAGGTGTCTTCTCATTTAGGTCTTGAAATTCAAATGTATCAACAAATATTTCTTTAATCGCATGTAATACTTGCTTCTGTTGATGTTCTCATTTCAATTCTTCTTGCTTCTTCTTCATGTTCAATAAGTCCTCCAAGATTAGAATCTGTTCATAAGATAAGTTATCAGTATCCCATTTTGGAATGACTATAACTTCATCAAGTGTGACTTTAGAGCTCTTATCCATCTTCTTATGTGATTTCTTCTTGCTTGGCTCTGGTGAGTTGCTACTCAGTTTATATTCATCTTTCAAAATATTAGTGTCACCACTAATTGATACTATCTCCTTTTGAATATTGAGTATCTACTCGGCAGATGTATCATCTTTCTTAAATTTAGCAGATACTAGAGGAGAAACATTAGGTAATTGTACTAATGCTTTTATTTCCTCAGCCTCCTTAGGTTCTTGTTTCTCCTCTGCCTCAGAAGTCTTGTTCACCTCAGTGACTTCTTCAAGTGATTTAGAGATATCTAGTGCAAACTTATCTCTTTGTTCTTCTTTTCTTGTATCTTCCTTTGTATTATCTTCAAGGTTTGCCTTGGTAGGTGAATCTGGAATTAAGTGTGCCTCTTGTCCCTATTCCATAGCATTCAAACCTTGTGTTACCTCATCGGTGGTCAAATCTTCAATCAGTTCTTCCTCAAATTTATCTTTCTCCTCATCGTCGACATCTTTCTTCAACTCTTCCTTAGTAATGTCAATCATTTCAGCTTTAATATCATCATGTATCTTATCCTCAGTGTTATTTGGTCCATTGATGTCTCCTTTGTTGTCAAGCTCAATTTTCTTAAATGTGCCCTCATCTTTCTTCTTTTCAACTATTCATCCAAAGATAATCTTCCATATCCTTTGGGTTTGTTGCACAATACCTTCTATATCATTCTTCAGTATGGAATAGGCTCTCAACTTAGGAATGAATCTATGCCTATGTTGAGCCATAAATTTTTCTTTCTGCTTCTTTGTTAACTCAGGCATAAATTGAGCTAATGCTCCTTCTTTGATTTGCCTTTCTATCATCATGGTATCCTGCCATCTCTCATCAATTTAATTTTCTAGCTCATCGGGGACTAAATTCCCAATTTCTAAACGTGTCATTTTGTATGAAACTAACATATCCATAATAGCCTCTTCTGTCTTAGCCTTATCAATTTTTCTTAACTTCTCATACTTGATAAACTTAAAACCTGATAAACCTACTAAATTTTGGATGTTGTGACAGATTTCATCAACATTGGTAGAATGTTTGTGCTTTGTAACTTTGAACTTGTTGATATCCTCAGTTTCTGTCAACTCTTCATCTTCTTCATCTTTACCCATAAAATATTTTCTTCTCGGTTTCCTCTTTGGCTAACTTGACTCAGATTCAGTTTATACTTGTTTTCTCTTTCCCTAGCTTACCCCTTCAACATCATTTACCAATTTCATCTTTGGTCTCTCGACAGATATATTAATTGTTGATGCCCTAGTTTTCAATCGAGATGTGGTAGGAGGAGTAGATTTCTTCTATGAACTCCTCTTCTTGGCTGGCTTGGAAACCATCATTTCCTTTCCCTTTGGGTCCACTACCACATCATCAAAAATTTCCTCAAAATCACTAGATTGTTCCTCTCCTTGACCTATTGTAATTTGTATTGGTGCATCTTCTTCTTCTTCTCCAAGCATCTTCTCAAGATTCTTCACAATTTTCTTTCTTTTCCTTTCTATTGTTGTAGCCTTCAAATTTTAATTTATCTTACACAGATGTTTCATTTATGTTTACTTCATAGGGCAATGGCCTTAGCCATGCTTAATGTATGCTATGGTCTGTACTAGGCCAGACATTGCACATGTAGTGGGAGTCGTAAGCAGGTATATGAGTCACCCTAGGATTGAGCATTGGAATGCAATCAAATGGATTCTCAGATATTTGAGAGGTACATCTAATAAGTGTTTACACTCTGGTGGCTCTACTACTGTTCATGGTTATGTTGACTCAGATTTGGTAGGAGATATAGATACCAAGTAGAGTACTACATGTTATGTATTTACTGTTGGTGGTGTTAGAATTTTTCCCTGACCTTGTCAAAGAAAAGGCTAATTAACGAGGATCAAACAAACCCTCCTACACTTCAAGCTCAAAGGCTTAGGTGGGTGTACCTGTTGGATTCACTTCTTTCAGTGAATCAGGGGATGGATTCCTGCCCATCACACTTGATATAATAATCATTCACAACTCTTTAAACAGAAAGGGAAAATTATTTGAATAATTGATTGATGAAGAAACTACCAGACAGACCAGAGATCAGTGCCTTATTTATTGGGCAACATAGTCAAACAGATGTGAAATCCAAGAAAACTTCTAACTCCAAACTCAAAAACCCGAATGAAATGCCTTGCAAGCCATTCTTCTCATTTCAATTCCTGGACATCATATTCATATGCAGACTTAAAATTCTCAGAATTTGAATACAAGACTTGCTCTCCTTGAGAGAAACTCATATTCAAACGCACAGATACCTTGTAACTGGTATATTAACATGCCTTACAAGTTAATACACAAGAATCAAAACAAACATACAAAGACATCATACAAGTTCTGAACAGGCATTTCCTTTGATTTTCATTAAAAATCATCTGAAACTGTACATTGCAAGACTATGAACACCAAAATTAAGACCCCAAAAGCTTGGAAGCTTCCCAACAGCATAAATTTCAACAACATGTTACAATTCAAAAGAAAACTCAGATATAGGAGAAAAGGAAAAAACAAATTTAGTCACCGACACTTGTCCTTCTCTCTCAGAAAATATATGCAGCCACTTCCTTATGTTACTGCCAAAATCTGATCTGATATGCCCTCAAATGGTCTATAAAATCAGATTCCTCTCTTCAATACCTTTCCAACGGTATATAATAGCTGATACTTCTGATTAACTTTGCACCCTGAATCATCAAAAGAGTTTGTCTTTCCATGCACATTTTCAGAATATTCTGAAATATTTGAATATTTTCAATAGTCAAACTATTGAATTGAGATCAAATTTAAAACTTTGTGTATTTTAATCCTATTTGCTCACATTGCACCAGAAATTAACAAGTGGCACTTGCTGATTTGTTCTGAAAATCACTTTTTTAACTCCTGACTGTCTCCACTTTTGCCTCTACGAGTGCGCGACTGGGCTAAATCGCTCAGTCGAAACACTCTTTTATCACCTTGCAAACCTTGCGCGAGTGCGTGACGAGCTGAATCGCCAACTCGTGAGATTTTTTCAACACTATCATTTTCATCTGCGGGTGCGCGATAAGCAATTTTGGGTTGTGCGACTGAGCGACTAAAAGTTGCACGATTATGCGACTGGCTCAGTCGTGAAATCGCACACCATTTCAAGCATCTTCATGAACCTGCGCGACGAGCTGAGTCACACAGTCGTGAGCTAATTTGGAAATTTCCTTTCTCCTTCGCAGGTGTGCGACTGGGCGCCATGTGTCCTCCAGCTCGTCTGCAAAATTTGGGCATCATTCATCTGGGCACGCTTCCTGAGGCACCATCTGGCCGCGCATGGAGAGCTTCCTCTTTCTTATTCAAATTAAATTGTTCTTGTTTTTGCATATAAAGACTTCATTTTGCCTTCGTGGGAACAATGTGGGATATATCATCTCATATGGTTTTAAGTCAATTTCAGATTTTAGGCTAAAACATTGTGTATGGCCTATGCAATTCGACCCCTAGCCTTCAAAGACCTTCCAAGAGCCTCTGGGCTCTCTTATTTACCTTGGATGTTAGTTTTTTAGCTTATAAATATCAAAAAATGACACTGCCCAGCCAATGTGGGACAAAGGAAATGCACAGTTTTCAACTTCCTGGGAACCTTTGAGCAAAACTGCTCATCAATAGCAATGTTATCTTGCAAATGAAGACCATGAGGATGCTCCAGAAGTCAAAACGCCCCTTACTGTGGTGTCACTTCTGCAATATATGCTTAAATCATTCAAAAAACTTAAAACTTCTCCCCCAAAAACCATCTCATACTCTCTATAATTGGGATTTTTTGCAATGTGTGTGTTTTGTGTTTGCAGATTTAAAACAAAACAATCTTTTTAAATCCTCCATGTATTGCTTTGCTGCTGGCCATGTACTTTGTAAGTCATTTAAACAAACATTAAAACGCCCTCCTTTAATAAATTCTGTTCTAACAGTTCACGTGCTCTGTCTATGGTTGCCGCTGCGCTGATTGATAGCAGAGAAACATATTAAAAAATGCCCCCCCCCCCAATCCTCATTGTCTGCACAATCTGCCCACTCAAAAGCTTAGCACAGGAAATAACACTTCTCATTAAAACCCTCCTCTAGAATCAGCGCTGGCTTCTATCTTTGATTTAGCGTGGATTCCATTTCAAAGTTTAAAAAGAACTTGCAATTTCAATCCCTGTCTTACATTCTGCATTGGAAGGGAAACCACTGGTGAAGGTTGTGGAAATCGGCTTTACACCTGCTATACATTATGCTTGAAATTTTATTGTTTTTAAAATATTCTGACAATTCCAATATTGGCGCAGATTCCTTGCAATGAGGATTGCATTTGCAATGTTTAAAAAACAATAAAACTTCCTCTGTTGTTGGCGTGAGCAACTTACAAAAAGCTGTGTATTTTTTAATGTTTCTTAAAACTTAAAACATCCTCCACTCTTAAGTTGCACAAGTTTTCATCTAAACTGTGCAAAACTTCCAATACAACTGTAGACTTTTAAACAAATTAAAGTGTCTTGCCCATAAAAATTTTTACTGGAAAACTTTGCAGGCCTTTAGCATTCCAACATTGACATTTATGCACTTGGAATCATGACCAACTCCTCCCCAAATATGTTGCACAAGTCTTCAAACTGGAATCTTGCTTGAAAGAAATGCTTGGTTTGGTCTTCCCTCCCTTTTTTTATATGCCTATGCAGTACTTCCTTTTCACTTTCAAGTTTGCGGGGGGGCCTTGACATGCTTCATCACAAAAGCCGCAATCATCAACAACAACATTCCGTAATCCCCTTCAATTTTAAAACCAAACCCATAAGGAA
The DNA here is from genome assembly GCA_018584345.1 of Thuja plicata. NCBI lineage: Eukaryota > Viridiplantae > Streptophyta > Pinopsida > Cupressales > Cupressaceae > Thuja > Thuja plicata. Next base: position 1,789,074 of record MU224206.1, read on the forward strand.
ACCCATGGAGTGTGGTTGTCTTTCGCAATGGAT
>MU224206.1:1806195-1817582 GCA_018584345.1 Thuja plicata
TAGATAGGTTAGATAAGTATTAAAACACAAGGAAAGTGAAATGGTGGAAAAGATGTAAAAATGTTTCATAGCAACATTAGCAACTTTTCAAAAGTTGTTGACAACTTTTGAGTTGTCTTAAGCATTTCGGTGTTTAGAGTAGATTAAGTTTAACCAAAGGTTAAAACATCTGAGGTAGGGTATATAGGTGGTGAAAAACCCTAATTTGAGGGTGGAACAATTATTGTATACGGACTGCACACTGAATAGCAGAGAGTTTGAATGAAAACAGAGGGAAAGTTGATGAAATTGGATTGAAATTGTGACTGTTATCAGTGGGATACATTTGTGTATATGTTGTGGAGTTTTTCCAATAGTTAGTTTGTTTTTTAGTTGTTTTTGTTTTGTAGTTTGTAAATTATTTTGTATTGGACTGTTTGCTGTCGAGTTTTGGTCAAGAAGCAAGGATGTGGACCTAACTCCACTTTCCACCATTGGTTCTGTACGGCCACTTGGGTATGAAGACTAGGTCCATGGAGATTCGAGAATCTGGAAGGAGGAGCTCTAAAGATGCATGCAAGTATTTTTAAGAACTTTCCCTAGGCGAGTTAGTTGAAGAGCCCGGTTAGGAAAAGCAAGTAATAGATAGTTTTAAATTGCAGGAGGCTATTGACATGAGCCAAGAAGGCCATGGATGTCATGTGAGATGTCATGCAGGTATTCAATAATGTGGAGGAGTGCCCAAGACATCATCTTACCAATTTTTGAAGCCAAAGACTTAAAACTAGTCAAAAACCAAGAAAGAAGCCACATTCTAGAAATAGGGTGTACGAACAGTGTCAGACCAAGAGACCTAGAAAATCCTTGTGGGTTTTTGTTTTACTTGAAGACTGCCATAAAAGATTTGGGGGTCCGTTGAAGTTTTTGCACTGAAAAAGTGTTGTCCTACTTTTTAGGAGGCCTAATTGGAGGAAAAATGTTACAAGCCTAAAAGATAGGAATCCAAGACTCAATGGTGAAATGGCCCAACTTCGGATCTTAAAACCTAGTTTGAAATGGAAGAATGCAGATGATTGAAGCCCTGACCCTCCTACAAATCCAAAATAGAGATTAGGGCATGGGTGTTACTGTGGAGGAAAGTTCTTGCAGAACACAAGAATGGTGAACCTAACAAGATAGGAAGGCTCTTGTTTGAAGGGGAAGAATTGAATCTTTCCAAGTTTAGGGGTGAATTGAGGAAGCCCTAGAGGTCCTAAGAGAGACCTAAGAAGAGTTCAAGCAAACTCAGAAGGTAAAAAAGGAGGCTCCCTATCATTATATTATTCTAAAATCCTACAAAAGAAAGAATGTTAGAACAAGGCTCTTCTCTTCTTTTCTCAAGAGTGCCTCCAATGGTGAGTGTTTTAAAAAAATATAAATCTTTCAACAATACAAGCTCAAGAGATGATTAGAAAAACTTACTCTAAAACAATGAAAGGAAAATAGCATGGAAAATTTAAAAAAAATTAATCAATGAGCAAATTGTTTGAAAGTAAATGTTAGTAATTGAGAATACAAATGAAGAACAAGTACACCAAGATCCAAGAAGGAGACAAGAGATTTGTAAGGGGTAAAACTATAGTTGTAGAGATTCCTTAATAATATTCCTATAAGTGGAAACATAAAGGAAATTAAATTTACCATGTTAATATTAATTTCTAACAATTTCCTCTTAATTCTCCTTAGGTATAATAACAACATACACATCTCCTAAAAACAAAATTTAATTCAATAAATTATGTAAGATACAATTTGACCAATTTACATACATGCATTCATATATGTAATTAAATATATTATAAAATAATAAGAAAGTGAAATAAATTAAATTAAATTACTTTATTGTAAAAGATTTAAAACATGACCATATTCATCTGATGCAAACACTTTATCGTTGAATTTAGTTTTTGTTTCATATTAATTATGTGTTTATGCAGGTGTCAGTGATCTTTGCTTCCACTTTCAACCCATTATGTATTGTTGCATGCTTCCTAATCACTTGAAATACAAAATTGACAAAAACATGCAAGCTACCTTGTCCAGATAGTCCATGTGCTTGCATTTGAACTCTTAACTAAATGTCATTTTGTTCATCCACTAATTCTCACAATTGAGTCTAGGCAAAATGTTCTCTTATTCAACTAACCAAAAGAATCGTTAAATTGTAGAGTTCTCATTTGATCCTGTAGATAATTTTGTATTGTGTCAATCCACAATTGCACATGCATCTTTAAATTTTATTGCATCCTCAAATTTTGATTGGTCTCTACCAAGAATTCTCTTAACATATGCACAAACTCCATCGTATTCTCCTTTACCATGTCCAAAATAAATTCAAAAACTCCACATTTATTAGATATTTGTTTTCCTTGTGAGCCCTACTTAGCCAATAAAACATTCAAGCATTCTTGAATTGTTTTGTACATTATCTAACCATATGAGATATTTTGTCATCTAGATTCCTATTTCTCTTCAATTTGCATAAAATATATTGAACAAACTCTTACGAGTGCAACCAATTATCACTCCAATAGATATGATACTCCCTCAAAAAAATTATATCAACCTTTGTACTGTCATTTGCATGTTTGTATATATTATGAACAAGCATAGCCACTTGTGATAAATTGTAATATTCAAATTGAATGTCATCTTGTGGATCAAGTGCATAGTTTTTTTTGTAAATTCAACCACTAATATTCTAGTTCCAACTAGAAATGTGTTTCTACATGTGCAATTTTCTATCAAGACATCAAGCATATTGAGAGTGTTTTACATATTTTGGTACAATCTTACTCTTAAAATCTGAAATGATTGCATGTACACACCTTTTTTTTTTATCGGAAAAAGGCCAAGGCCAAATAATTTATTAATATAAGTAATGAATAGTACAACCCCGTTCAGTGCGGGTGCTGGTAGGAAAGAACGGGGTTAAGAAAATCTCTAGCCTTGCCCGAGACCTAGGTCCAGAAAGATACATAATCAAGTTTAAGGAGGCATTCCTCCTTTTTACATTTCACAGATAGATGTTTACATAATCAGATTTAAGGAGGCATTCCTCCTATATTCCTTCATATACAATGCTATCTTCCCTCTTCAAGAAAAGTATATGTGGACATAATACATTGATTTCTTTTCACAATTACAATTTGTTAAATCAGAAGCGTATGCCCTCCATGTAGATCGATCTGACTATGTGGAAGGTGATTTTCCTCTCACAATTCCTATTGTAACTGTTGCCTATAACAACTCAAACCTTCAGCTAATATCGTTGTTAGTATATTCATTACTATTGATCATCTATGGAATGATGCATACATAGTTCTAATCTATAATAGTATAGCGATTTAATTGACCATCAAAGTAAGGGAGAGGTTAGCTTTCATTGTTGCCTTACAAGATTTAACTAAAGTTTCCTTCTTTAATTAGCTGAGGATTGGGCATTGTACTTTTCTCATATTTGTTAAGAAGGAGAGAGAATCCAACATTATGACTACCGAAGAGTAAACGTGGTAAGATAATATTCTAGCCTTAACTTCATCAGTTATTATTCTTTCATATGACAAATTTTACCATGGAATATATCGGTGAAATGAATATACCTATTTAATTTTAAATAGGATTTATAAAATTGAAGAAATTTCAAACCATGTTAATGTGAATACAATAATCTGGTTAAGAGTGTAGATATATACACACACACACACACACACACACACACACACATTTGGTCAAAGAAAAAATACTAATTTTAATCCTACCAAAAGTGAATTGAACCTGTAGTCAACATGGCATCTATAAAAGCCAAAACTATATATTCCTTTGTTAGCCTTGTGATCATAAATTCTAGGTTAAAAATATATGGAGGTTCATATAACACCCATATGATAAGTCTTATAATAGAGCATAAAAGGATTACAAAATACTTATAACTGCATTAGGAGATTGCAGTCCTTTCTTATCATCAGTGTTATATAATCTTCTCATCCTCATTAGGAGATGGTAGTCCTATTTTGTCTTAAAATTGTATCAGTATAAGAATATATATATATACTTTCATCTATACATATATTTTAACATATGCATATATATCAGAGTATGAATACCTATATATTTATTTATTTATTTATTTCTAAATATTGAGATACAGAAACATTCTGTGGTTATTTATATATCAAGAAATGTATATATAATTATATAGATCAGGTCAATGGAGAATACTGCATTCATTCTTAGCTTATTTGAGAGGCATGTAATAATGCATTTTGAAGTAAATTAACCATGGATAAGAGCTCAGCATGGTAATTTATTATCTTAAGTCAATACCATTCCCTTTTGTATTGACTTCAACATAAGAGATTACCATGTTACCTTCATCCGAGCAATCCGTTCCTCCTGTCTTCTAGATATGTTCTGAATGGTAGTATGTATTTATAACTTTACAAGAGCTCATCTCCACTCTATCCAATTATTGGGGTCCTATAAGAGTATCCATATCCAGTGCTTGTGTAAGCTATATATATTATATCCTAGTTGGAGTAACATTGTCCTATTTTCTATATTCTCATATCTCTGGCAATATAAGCTTTTGATTAATGGCAATAACAGCATAGTGGTGCATACTAGTATATTCTCTGTTCCAAATCGTTATTCTTAATTGAGTCTTTATTATTATTTTTATATTTGTAATAGTTATAATTATTGGAGACAATATTGCTATCCTGAGTTCTATATATTATTTTTAAGAGGTATAGATTGTTCTATATTCCTGCCTTCTAGCCCTAGGTTGGCTAGAGAGTCAACAATTTGGTTACCTTCTCTAAAGATATGATTGATTGTGTAGTGGTTAAAAAATGATAGAAAATTCATTCCCCTTTTAAAAATTCCATTCAATCTCCAATTCTAAGTGTTACCGGTTCTGAATGCATTAATAATAAGAGTTGAGTCCCCTTCTATTTCAATATAATCTAGATTTAGTTTTTTACACAATAATAAGCCTTCAATAAGAGCATTGCATTCTGCTATATTGTTATTAGTTGTACCTAAACCACCATGTTTGTATGCTATCACTCTACTTGTTTCATCATGAATACAACATCCAAACCCAGCCTTACCTGGATTGCCTTTTGAGGCTCCATCGAAGTTTAGTTTATACCATCCAAAAGAGGGTGGTCTCCATACACAACTACTCCTAAGGTTCTTTTTGTCTATTCCATGTTGTCCTACAAAGTGGGGAATTTTTATCCCAAACCAGTGTTTCCTTTTTCTTTCATCCTCTAAGTTAAATTGCATATCTTTCATGCCAATCGTGTTGCGATTATTAATGACTTCGACTATGCATGCTTCTACTTTATTTAAAAATTGGTCACGCATCATTTTCTTGTCCTTGAAGATCCTTCTATTTCTTTCCTTCCATAGTTCCCAAATTAAAATGGAAGGAGCAATAATCAAAATCTTGTCGAACATACCAGAGTCCTTCTTTCCGGGCCAATATTTAAGAAGATCATCTATATTATTGGGGAAGACAGTTTCCCAATTTAGTTTTTGGACCAGCCATGTCCAGTAGGAATACCTAAACTGGCATTTTGTGAAAATATGATCTATGGTTTCACATGATTTCCCACATAATTCACACCTAGAAGGACCATGATAACCCATTTTCTGGAACCATTCTGCAGTCAGAATGCTATGTTGAGCAGCCGCCCATGTAAACATGCCAGCTTTTGGTAAGCAATTTTTATTCCAGCACAGATCAATTGGAAGCATTGTTTTGGTAGGAGCTTCATTGAAAGATTGACATACCCGTCTTTGGTATTGTACTCTCCATTTTTGGATTTGGCCCAAATTATTCTATCTGTATCTTTAGATGGGTTAATTTACCTATTCTACAAGTTCTCTTCTAAGGTTGTTCTGAATATATTTAGCAATCCCAAACTATCCAAGGATTTCCATGACTAGCCTAAGGTCGGGTTATTGCCAATAACTTCTATATAATCATTAACAAATATACCTTTACTATTTTAAGTATGATTTATGAATGGAGCATCATTCAAAATTGTATTGATAGGAGGGAAACCTCCCCATGAGTCCTCCCAAAATAGAGCATTCTCCCAATTTTTTATATCCCAATTTATATTGTCTGTTATGACCTTCCTACACTCTAAAATAAAGTTCCAAATTCTAGAGCCATTTGGTGGAAGACTATGTCTGAAGATACTCAAATTATCATTACCATCTAAGTATTTGTGTCTCATAATTTTATCCCATTTAGCTGTAGGATCTTTATACATTTTCCATACCATTTTTTCCCCTAAAGTGATGTTTTGGTGTTTTATGTTTTTAAAATTTAGACCTCTCTTGTCCTTGGGTTTACACATCTTATCCCATGTGATCATTGCTAATTTTTTCTTGTCATTTGAACTTTACCAATAAAAGTTCCTAAGTTTTTTATTAATATCTCTTTCTATTCCTTTGGGGAGGCTTAAGCACATCATTTGGTATGTTGGAATTACAGACAAAATAGATTTAATCATCACTGGTTTGCCTGCGTTAGTAAGTCATTTCCCTTTCCAAGATTCTGCTTTTTTATCAATATTATTCAAAACCCTATCCCAAAGATTGGTTGATATGTTACCCTTGTCTAAGGGAAGCCCTAAATATTTACATGGTAATTCTCCTTTGTTAAATTCTAGGATTCTGCATATATTTCTCTGTACCAAATCTGGGGTATTTAGAAAAAATATCTTAGATTTTCCTTTATTAATGTTTTGCCCTGATGCTTTAGAGTACAGGTCTAAGATTTTTTTAATAGCTTTGGCTTCTGCCAATGTAGCTTTCCCAAAAAGGAGGTTGTCATCAACAAATTTTTGGTGAGTGCAAGCTTCAACTCCTTCAGTAATTCTAATGCCAGCAATCATGTTCTCATTCTTAGCCTTAGAAAGGGACCTTCCTAAAACCTATTCCATAATAATAAAAAGAAAGGGGGATAAAGGGTCACCTTGTCTAATCCCTTGGGAGATATTAAAGAATCCAATCGGATTGCCACTGAGAAATATCGACATCTTAGGCCCAGAAATACATTCAAAAATTAGATTGATCCATTGTTTAGAAAATCCAAAGGCTTCCAAGCACTTGATTAGAAACCGCCCATCAACCTTATCATATGCTTTCTTGATATCTAATTTGACTAGTATACTAGCAAGGTGGTTGTGTTAGACTATATGGATAGTCTCTTGTGCTATGATAACTCCATCGAGGATAGATCTTACTTGGACAAAGCCAGATAGTTCCTTCGAGATGATAAGAGGAAGTAAATTTTTTAACCTATTAGCTATAGTCTTGGTTAATAATTTATATATTGTATTACATAGTGATATGGGTCTATAGTCGTTGAATCCATCAGGGTTTGAATTTTTGGGTATTAAAGCTATAAACGTGTTGTTAATTTCTAGAAAGATTCTACCTGAGTTTCTCATGCCCTCTAAAGCTGCAACAAATTCATCACCAATAAAGTTCCAGTATTTCTGAAAAAAGAAAGTTGGGAATCTATCCGATCCAGGGGATTTATCTGGGTGGTGATGTTTGAGAGCATATTCTACTTCTTCCTTAGTTTTTTTGGCATTAAGTCATTTATTATGTTCTTTGGTTATATGTTGGCTATATTATTTAATATTTCCTTCTAAGCTAATCTATCTTAACCTTGTACATTATTTAAGATAGCCTCAAAGTGGATAGCAACTTAGGATGCTAAATCTACAAGATCTGTAATTAATGTTCCATCACTTCTCTTTATTTTAGTTATCCGGTTAAATTTATTCTTGGCCTTGGAGCTATTATGAAAAAAATTAGTATTTTTTTCTCCTTCTACTAGCCATAACTCTTTTGATCTCTGTTTCCAGTAAGATTCCTCTTTGGCAAGTATATCCTCATAGTTGTGTAATAATTGATTTTATTTTGTATATGTTTCCGAGTTCATCCCTCCTCTAATGACCTCCTCATTAAGTTCTGCTATTTCACCTTCAAATTTGTATTTAGCATCGAAGATGTTACCAAAATGTTCTTTGTTCCATTCTATAAGTCTTTGCTTAATGTGTTTGAGTTTAGATTTTAAGATGAAGGTTTTGGATCCTTTAAAACTCTTTTCATTCCACCATTTTTCAATCTTAGTCAACCATTCCTCATCTTTAAGCCACATTCTCTCAAATTTGAAGGGTTTCTTCTTAGGAACTATGTCTTCTTCTAAACTCAGGCAGATTGGGAAATTATCAGATCCAGAGTGTGCCACAATATTAGATTTGAAAGTTTGACTAAATCTAGCTAAGTTGCCCATGTAAAAAAACCTATCCACTTTCTCTGAAATTAATTTAGTATCTGTATGTTTGTTTGACCATGTGAAAATGCCATTTTCCAAAGGAATGTCCATACCATCTGTTGATTGAATCCATTCTTTAAATTTCGTTGTTGTCTGAGAAATTTTTTTGGATCCACCTGATTTCTCTTTAATATCTAAAATGGAATTAAAATCCTGACCCATAAATAGGTTTTTTTTTGGTAAGCTAAGGAAAAAGTTCCTTATTTTGGTCCACACAAATCTCTTGTCATGTAAAAATTTTGGTCCATACATATTTATTATAATAAATTCTAGGTTATTATAGAGAGTGTTAACCTTAGCTACCATCCAATGAGTTTTGGAGACCATAAGCTCAAGTGAGAGGAATATTGGGTTCCAAATAAAGGCTAATCCACCAGAAGCTCCATCAAAATCTACCCCTTTAACTTCCCAAATTCCTAATTTCTTACTGAAATTAACATATCCCTCTTGTCCTAATTTAGTTTCTTGAATCAGATATAGGGATGCTTCTAGAGAGGATAAGCTTCGTTAAAGGAGCCATTGTTTGTTAGGGGAATTTAATCCCCTAACATTCCATGATATTATTTTCATGGCACCTTGGGAAGGACCTTCCCCTTCCCTGCATTCAGAATTGATGTTATTTTAATTTTACCTAACGCCGAGCCATCTATCTGCCTTAGTTCAGAAAGAGCTTTCCTGCCTCTTTTTAATGATTGCTTGGGAAAACTCAGAGATGATTTTCCACACACAGTTGTAAATAATCCTAACTTCTTATCCCATGTCGGTTCATGGTTAATAGTTGGTGTATTAAGGTTTGAGTTATCCTCTTCACACATTGAACCAATAAATTTAAGTAGTAGCAGATCCTCAGAGTCCTCATTAAGTCCTAGAAAATCATTGATATCCTCAATCTCAAATTTATCAGCATCATTATTCATATGTTCCCATCCATCTATACTACTAGGTTTAAAATAATTTAGAGGTATGGGCTTCTAAATGTAGTTCATATTGTTATATTATGGTGACTAATTAGGAAAGTGATTTACCTTTCAAGTGATTTACCTTTCTGCAAGGCATGAGGTTCTGGGCATTGCCTCAAGTGGGGGTTTGAGGGCGGAGCCCCTGAGAAAAATAATTTGAGTATTATTTTTTGGCCAATTTCTTGACCGACATGTTCCAACCCTAAAGTGGCATAATTTTTGTATAAATTGGCTTAGGGTTAGGGTTTCATTATTATGTTGTATGTTTTATGGCGGTATTAATCTATAAGGGATCTACACATTGCAATCTGATTGTAATCACTGGATAAGAATAATATTAGACTTTGTTGTTTGGTGGACGTAGCCCAGGGTTTGGGTGAACCACGTTAAATCTTTGTGTCTTGTGTTCTCTTTTGGTTTGGTTTATTATCCTCTGATATATGTTATATTTCTACATGTAATTGTTATTTCTGCCTTGTTAATCCTAACAAGTGGTATCAGAGCTATGGTTGTTTTTGGTTATCCTCTATAGGAAGCTCTCATGGTTGAGTGGGAGTCTCACAGTCAAGTGGGAGATATGGAAAATGAGGGTAGGTTGAAGGTTGAAAATTTTAATGGGAAAAACTTTCAGTTATGGAAAATGCAGATGGAGGACTATCTCTATCAGAAGGATTTATGGCGACCTTTGGGAGGAGTGTCCAAGAAAGATCCAGCTATGTCTCAGGAGGACTGGAACATTCTGGATAGAAAGGCACTGGGCAAAATTCTCTTGTGCCTAGCTCAATCAGTGCTATTTAATATTACAAAATCAATGACAATTGAAGAGCTGATGGAATCCCTAGCAAAGTTGTATGAAAAGCCTTCCGCTTTGAATAAGGTATTTCTTATAAAGCACTTATTTAATATGAAGATGGTAGAAGGTGGTTTAGTGGCTGATCATTTAAATGAGTTTAATACAGTTACTAGTCAATTATCCTCTGTGAATATTAATTTTGATGAAGAAATTAGGGCTCTCTTGATTCTGTGTTCTTTGCCAGAAAGATGGAGTAGCTTGATAATGGTCGTTAGTAACTCTGTTTCTAATATGAAAACCCTAAAATTTGATGATGTTATTTGTGTTATTCTGAGTGAGGAAATTCATAGGAAAATCTTAGGTGTATCTACATCAGGTAGCGTTTTGAATGCAGAAAGCAGAGGCAGAACAAGAGATAGAGGAAACAACTCTGGAAATCATGGGAAATCATGAGGGAAGTCAAAGGGAAAGAGGTCTCAATCAAGAGGACCTAGTGACTGTTGGTACTATGGAAAACCAGGTCATAAGAATAAATATTTCTAGTCTTGGAAAAATAAAGAAGGAGACAAACAAGAAGGCAATAAGGAGGCAAATGTGGTAAGTAATAAATCTGACAATGATGTTTTGGTCCTTTTCTTTGAAAATGCTGATGATTCATTGGTTCTAGATTCAGGAGCTTCTTTTCATGCTACACCCCATAGGAGTTATTTTATTGATTATGTCCAAGGTGATTTTGGGCTATTTTATTTGGGAGATAATAAACCTTGTCAAATTTTTGGGAAGGGAAGAATTAAGATTAAGTTGTTGAATGGGAATCATTGGCTACTACAAGAGGTAAGACATGTTCCAAGGTTGAGTAGAAATTTAATTTTAGTAGGGAAACTAGGTGTTGAGGGTTGCACAGTTAATTTTAATGATAAAAATTGGAAGGTCTCAAAAGGTTCCTTAGTAGTAGCAAAAGGTGTGAAAGTAGGCACCTTATATCTTTGTACAGGCAATATTGTTCCTTCTACTTTAATTGTTACAGAGAAAAAAGAATGTTCAGGAACAGTTGCTATAGTTGAACAGGTTGAACATGAAACAATTTTTGTGGATATAGAAACAACACTATGGCACAATAGACTTGGGCACATGAGTGAGAAAGGTATGAAATTAATTCACTCAAAGAAAGTTTTACCAGGTCTGAAATGTGTAAATTTAGATTTCTATGAAAGTTGTGTGTATGGGAAACAAAAGAGAGTTAGTT
>MU224206.1:1820996-1833043 GCA_018584345.1 Thuja plicata
GAAGAAGTAGAAGATTACAATACATTGGAACTGATCAAGATAGCAGGTCTACTCTACAGTTCATCATCAGATATAGTGCATATCTATTCTACAGAAGGTTGTAGCCTTCACCATTGAAGCAGTGAGCTTTTAGACAGTGAGTCCTCACCCCTAACAGGGTTATTTGTAAAAGACTCCTAATAGGGTCAGACTCTTAACCAGGTCACTATACTTTTTGCATTGTAAAGTACAACTCCTAATAGGGTTGAAATAACTTCTAACAGGGATTGCTATAAACAAGTATAGTTCATTGTGGGTGCTAATTCCCACCGGGGTTTTTACCATTTGGTTTCCCCGTAATCAAATTGAGTGTTGTGTACTGTGTTATCTGGTTAAGCATTTACTTTATTGTATTCTAAAGTTAAAACAAGTAAAAAGAATTAAAGTTACTGATAACTGATTCACCCCCCCCCCCCCCNTTCCCCCCCCCCCCCCCCACTCTTAGTTATCCTTTGGGAATATTCTAACAATCACCCCGAGTGGGGGTTCGGGGACGGAGCCCCCAGGAAAAAAAATTTGAGTCTTATTTTTTCGCCAATTTCTTGACTGACATGTTCTAACCCTAAAGCAGCATAAAATTTGTATAAATTGGCTTAGGTTTAGGGTTTCATTATTATGTTGTATGTCTTACGACGGTATTAAGCTGTAAGGGATCTGCGCATTGCGATCTGATTGTAATCACTAGATAAGAATAATATTGGACTTTGTTGTTTGGTGGACGTAGCCCAGGGTTTGGGTGAACCACATTAAATCTTTGTGTCTTGTGTTCTCTTCTGGTTTGGTTTATTATCCTCTGATATATGTTATATTTCTGCATGTAATTGTTATTTCTACCTTGTTAATCCTAACACATATTATCCTCAAACCAAGATTGATCCAAAGTAAATTGTTTATACATTTTTAAATTTTTAGTAATGTCCTCGGTTCAATAAACTGTCTCAGAAGATACTTTGTATGGAGATTCTGCAGCTATTTTAGTAATGTCTGAAAGTCTTATTGCAGAATCATGTTTCATGATTTCTTTAATAAGTATTTTCTTCCACCTATTGGTTTCTTCTATGTTGCTAGTCTCATCATCAGAAAGTAATGAGAAATCAATAGTATCTATATCTGTAGCTAGATTTTATTATTTCCTAAATTATCAGGAATCTTGGGTTAACTAGTTTTGAAGGTGTCTCTTCATTTTGTTGATGATTAGGGTTAGTAAAACAAAACCCTCCATAATCCTTATAAAAAAAAATTGAGGTATATTTTCTATAGACATTGGAAACCTTGGATAATCACAAATTTCCCATTCCTCAATTGATAACTCTGTGTCATCTGTCTTAATAGATAAATTAGAGTTTTTTCCTATAATTATTTTTAGATTTGATGTGTTTAAATGTTTATGTTGTTCTGTGATCTTATTAGAGAAGAAGAGAATGTTATCTGCAATATTACCTCTAAAATATTCTAGGATTAAATGGTACATAATTTTATTAGAAATAAATTGTATAGGTTTAGGGTTAGCTGATATGTCTAAGGAATTAATAAGGATTTTAACCTCGGATGAATCCATATAGTTCTCTTCCAATCCTAATACTTTACCATAAATGTTCCCAATTTGATTAATAATTTGGCTGTGTATTAATTCAACTGGCATTTTTGGAATCATGATCCATTTCGGTATTTCAAAGTTATTGAAGATACTAGGGTTAAAATTAGGTTCCCATTTTAGGAATTTAATTGCGTGCCCTAGATAGAAAATATTTTCTTCAGATAGTAGCTTTTGTCTAATGAAAAGATCTTTACATTCAAGATAAAAGTAGTTATCTGAGAGTGACGTGATACTTACCTGTGATTTGATAGCATTTTGAAGCTAGTCTTTAATACCGTCAAGTGCCTCGCCATAGCCAAACCATTTTCTGTAAAGCCCATAGGATTGATAATGATTCCATAGGCCCTCTATGTAAATTTGATTCCCTCTAATGATTTTGACTTTCGTTACATTATTAAACTTAGGTCTTCAGTGTGGAGGAGAGTATACATTCGTGTCGACCACTGCCCTTTTTGACATCAAGTTTCCTTCTTCCTAGTTGCGTCTATGCGGTGGTGAGTAAGGCTTCACCTGGATACTTTTATTCCTCCCCTTCAGTTGAAGATGTTCATAGTTGTTGCTGAGGGGAAGGGAAAATGAGGGTGAATGGAAATTGGCCAAAGGACCAGAGAACTTATGACCGTGATGCCGAGCCCTCTTGGCATTTTGTTTAAAAGGAGGGATCCGTTCATTTTCTTCATCCTATAGCGAAGAGTGCATCTCCCATGGTGATGCCCTAGGAGCAACCCTAGGGGAAGACAGTGCATTCGTTAATGATTTGTGAGGAGCAAGCGAGACAATGTGGCAATGTAGTGGTTACCATTGATTGATCTTGGTAGTTCTGTTAGATGAAAATGGTGTTGTTCTTCCCTAGATCACATATTTCATTTTTGAGTAGAAGCTTAGTTGAGTATCGAGCGTGTTAACCATGAAAACTTTGGAAGTGCAGAGAAGAGACAATTTTTGGTGTTTTTTATATTCTGTAGAGTATATTGTTGTATATATTACCAACCAATATTATTAACGGCATGTGTAATAATATAGATGATAATTTAAATGAGGAGATGATGACCTCTGAGAATTTGTTGTAGTTTCCAGATAGTGAGAATTCATCAAATACAGATAGATATCTTTGACGATGGTGTAGATCTTGATGGAGATTGTCGTCCAGTACCAATGTAATTCGCAGGAGCCATCTACTCTAACTTCTCCGCAAATGTCAAATTGCTTCCTTTTGCATGATTATGTGGGATCTTTTTAGTGTACGCCCGTTATAATCAATGTTTGAAGGAAAACAAGTCCAGTGTAAAAAGTACATAGGCCCTTTGATAGCAGCCCTAACTCTATTATTTCAGAAACCGGTATTTCTCTAGCCAAATGCCAAGAAAATCTCTTTCTGACTTACGGACAACATAATCCAACAAAAATGATATGCAAGAATGTGACTATACTGATTGCTTATTGGTTCTATGATTCCATTAATGATTTCCTTCCCTTGATTGTAGACCTCCTACTTCCTTTGTGTTCTGCTATTTTCCTCTGCGTGTATTTCTTCATGTTTCATCGATTGCCTGGGTAATACACCTCCCTTTTAGCTATAAGCTTGAATTATGTACACACTTTTTTTTTGCGATTGAGTTGTGATGCTTAATAATTTTTCCATCCTTTAGATAATATTCAACATTCTTAGAACTTTTAACATCCACTAATGTTTTTCCAAAATTATTTTTAATAAGTCATGTATACATTTTCCTAAGAGTGGAAGATTGCCACAACTAGTGCATTGTCTAGAAATACATGAAATAAAATAAAATAATTGTCCATAATATATTTCACAAAATAAACCTACTATAAACTCATTGATTTTTTTAGGTGGCAATACCATATTCCTCCTTAATCATGTTAGTGTGTGTATAATAGGAAATGGTGAGCAATGCTAAGAGTAGAGATCACTCACCAAGATCCTATGGTATACATTAGGAATACAAATCCAACCCTTAAGTTCAATTTTTATTAGCACAACCAAATAGATGAAGGGTGCTAATGCATAGCTCAAAAAAAGGGGAATTTGGTATTCCTTTTGAAGGATATTGACTATGGGATTGACTATGGATCTAGAAAATGATTGAAAATGACAAATGCAATGATAGATCTGAAAGTTAATTCAAGATTAAATAATTATTTGTGCACCTTGAAATGAATTTGGAGGTTATATACCTTGAAACTGCAATTTCCAGTCACAGAGATGTCGCAGACTAAAACTATTCTGGATCTAGGACCCTGGCACCTATAAATTTTGACCATGAAAATATGAGGCCTCTGGGAACAAGTCAACATTTCATGTACAAGTCAAGATTCGACTACACCCCTTTGTTTGTGATTGGGTACTTTCTTATTCTAATCTCTGACATAACCCAAAAAATGTTTGAATCCAGTTTTGCAGATCCCAAAACCTATTCCTACACATAGACAAAGGGAAAATGTTTATGGAAGGGGGGGATTGCCTTGGTCAAGCCCCAGTATAGGAATTAACCTTGAATTGAAATAAAGTAAGGAATGATGAAATGTAACAAATATTAGATCGTAAATGAAGTGTATCATGCAATGTAGATACTCTTACCTCTTTGAATGTGATCAAGAATGTTGATGCAATAGCTTGGACTCCACACAAAAACTAAAATGAAATCATGCAAGACAAAACCTTATGAATATGTTTTGTAAGTCACCAATGAATGATTGAGGAATGAAGAAATAATGCCAATGTCCTTCCAAGATAATCCTTTTCTTGGCCACAATGGGGAAAGAAGCTTGATCTATGGAAGACATCTTGAATACTTGAAAACTTGAATACTAGAATGTCTGAAGTTACACTTAGATACTCAATACTTTGCTTTATTTCTTTCTCAATGGTTTCTTGATAATAATGGTTGCATGCTCATAATGATGATTTGTCTCCTTAAAATGAAGGAAGAGAGAGATCCTTTCTAGTGCATCTAGAAACATAATTACACTGACCGACCATGGATTTAGAATCCTGATGAATGTGTCAGATAGGAGGCAAGGCTCAATCTTGGATCAAAAAACCCATGGGTAAATTCAAACTTTGACTACACCCCTGGGGGTGCAGTTGAACTTTGACTGCACCCCTCCATAAAGTTGCTTGCTTGTAATTGGTTGGCATGGCCTATAATGTTTGTGGAAGGTTAATTGATTCTGATATTGGGAGAGAATTTCAATATCATAAAAGGAAGGGGGAATTTTGTAATTGGACTAAAATAGGGGGGGATGCTTAGAAATAAGATCCTACCTCAATTTTGTACAAATTAGGGAGGATTAGGGAAGAAACAAGGACCCATATGTTAATAAAGTGTGCATTTAAGTGAAATATGAAGCCCAATCAAAGGAACCACACTAAAGTAGACCTAAAATGTTCCTAAATTAAGCAAAAATCAAGTGCTTACTTTTTAGGATGATACAATATGTAAACTATAATATATTTATCAAAACATATCATAGTAATAACAAAAATGAACATGCATTTTACAACAACAAGAGATGTATTGGTTATTCATTTTCACATACCAAGGTTTACTTTTTCAAATGATCCTTGACTTATGGTAATATTTCTAGGTAATACTAAATCATCTAAAAATATTCTATAAAATCTAGTTTGAGTTGCGTCTAATAGGTGTTTTGAATGAGGATCACGAATTTTGGATCTCGCTCTTAATTTCAAAACATCTCTGGCATTAGATAATACCCTTGTATCATCTTGCCAATATTTTTCAATCAAATATTTAATTTCAATATGTTGGAAAGTTGGATATGTTATCATTGATGTCAACATATCAATAAGATTGCTCAAAAGCTTTGATTGTTTGATACCAACATATATGTTATATGTTTTGCTAGTGGAACAAGATGTTCAGAGGTTTAGTTAGGATCATTCTGAGTAGATGAGGATTAAAACACCTCATGTTATTATGTTGAGGTTTTCTACTTGGTCCATGTCAAGTTTCAGAGCCTGACTTGAAGATTTAGATGAGTTATGAGTTCACAGATGGTGACTTGCAAACAGTGTGGCAAACAGTTAAGTGACAAAGTCACAAAGATTAGTTCGGTGAGAATTCTCAAGATGATATTTTTTATTGTGCATCAAGGATTTTGTTTAGGACATGAAAATTTGTACACAATTCAAAGGGTTAGTGATCCAAGGGTTAGTGATCCAAGGGTTAGTGATCCAAGGGTTAGTGATGTTACAGTTGTTGGTGATAGTGTTCTTGAGGTTCAGCATAAGAGATCCTATTAAATCTGACAGTGTACATAGCTTCAGATGTTTTAGTGATATTCATGATGCCTATGAATGGTCTTATATTATGTGCCTAATCAGTTGGAAAACTACATCAATTAAGGTGATGATATTTGGAGGGAATTTCAAGTTTGTGTTAAGTTTTCATGTGTTCTTAGCCGACTTGATTAAAAAAATGTTTTAGGATGATCAGTAAAACATTTTATGGAAGAATTATGATCTCGAGGTGATTTTGATGGATCAAATCATGCTCGAACAAATTTTCTTTGATTATAATAATTAATTTTGGCACAGGAAGATGGGAATTGAAGTTAATATTTTGTCGACCTAAGTTCTTGTATAAGTGATGCAGGAGCATCCTAGGGTAGTTGGCAATCCTGCTCAACCAACATATGTTTGATTTTATTCTTTAGCTTGTTTGGAGATTGCTTGGTAAAGTGCTCAGTTACCCTGTTGCTCGAGTACTCTTTCTATTTTGCTTTACCAATGAGTATCGGTGTTTGTTGGCTACTCGAAGTTGGTTTTTGTTGCTCGGGTATGCTTTATCTGAGTTGGTTTCTGTTGCTCGAGTATGCTTTCCCCGAGTTGATTTCTGTTGCTCGGGTATGCTTTCCCCGAGTTGGTTTTTGTTTCTTGGGTATACTTTTAGTGAGTGGTTTTTTTTTTTGGTGATCTCTTCGGGAGTTGTTTATCCTGATCTAGCCAACTTCTGCATTTAATTTATGTAGCTTAATTAATGTGGAGACCCTCATTGGGATATTGTGAGGACCTAAATCTATGTTGGTGCATTCTCCTATGTATTTTTTTATTAATTTCATCTGACTGGTGCATTTACTATCTGTTCATTGTAGAGTGTATGGCCAACTTGGTCATTTAATTATTATTTACAAGCCAACTTGTGGCAAGTGTGTATAAAAGAGAGTCTAGGTTGATTTTTAGAGGACGGACAGGCAGACAGAGGAAAAGAGGATGTGAAGATAGATAGATGATAGCTGAGTAAGCTAATAACATGAATTATTGTAATTTGTTGTAGATAGTTGTAAGTGGGTAGACAGAGATTGCAGATTTCTTGGTTTCTTGCAAGCACAAGTTTAGATCTAGTATCTTCCACTTAGCTATAGGGTATATGGATAAGGTTGGATCATGTGAGATCTTGTTGAATATGTTGATGTTATTGGCCCTAACCGGGAAGGCCTTACAACCTAGCATGTTGCATGTAATTAGAATTCTGAGATAATATAAATTGATATTGATATATCTTGTGTTGGGTTGTTTCCGTTGTGTTGCTCTTATTGTTGGTTGCAAGCTTGGATAGTCCTTTATTGGATCCTCTGACCTTGACTGCATCAAGTGGTATCAAAGCCTCTAGTTCATTTCTTGTGGAGCTTAGGGTTTTTGAAGATCTGGAGAGATGCCTCCGAGAAGATTGGACCCTAGGGAGATTGCAGATCTTTCTGACGAGGTGGAAGTGAGGATAACATAAATATTCAGATCTGAGATGGCGGTGAAGAAAAATGAAATCATAGAAGGTATCATAAATATTGGATTACATAGAGGCCTTTGAATAGATAATGGTTATGAAGAAGCTGCTAAATATTTCAAAGTTGTTGGATCTAGTAGATATGACAGATTTGATCGGATAGAGAGATATGGAGGAGACAGATATGATCAGTTGCAGAGATCTAGAGCTTGGTTGAGTACAAACTACCAAATGGAGGTGTCTAATTTTTAGGTACATTGAGACCCAAGGATTTGATTGATTGGATCGGTGAGTTAGAAGACTACTTTGAGCTGGAAGACATTGAAGATCCACTTAGAGTAAGGCTAGCACAGACTAAGTTGAAGGGACATGTTGCTTTATCGTGGAAAGAGTTGTAGAGGGACCAAGAAGAAGAAGGTGAGATGAAGATTAATTGATGGAGGTTGATGGTGGTGAAGCTAAAAGCTAAGTTCATTCCTGCCAACTATGAACTTGAGTTGTTTAAGAAATTGCAGAATCTAAAACAGAAGGAGATGACTGTGGAAGATTATACTGAGGAGTTCTACAAGTTGACTATTCGGTCTGGGCATAGAGAACTTTCTAAGGAAAATGTTGTGAGGTATGTTAATGGTCTAAAATTCAATATCCAGGATGAGATTGGTATGTTGAAGCTTGACTCAGTAGAAGATGCTTATCATTAATGTATTGAAAGCAGAAGACAAGTTGAAGAGAATATATTTTGGTAATTCCTGAGGGAAGGAGAAGCAAGAGCAGTCAGTAAAGGATAAACTGAAAGTTGAAGATGAATCAAAACCTGTTGAACTAAGGAGAAAGACAGGTAGAGGTGTATTCATAGGTACTTGTTATAACTATGGAGAAGAAGGACATCAGTAATTTGAATGTCCCCATGCAAATAAGAAAGTTGGTAGTCACTGAAATGTTGTGGTGAATGAGTTTACTGAGAATGAACCTGAGGTGGAAGGTGTGAATCTTTTTCTTAGGAGAACTTTGTTTCCCTCGAAACAAGTTGATTCTTATCAGAGGAAGAATTTGTTCAAGACTGTGTGCAAGTCTGGTGATAAATGTTGTAAGGTGATTATTGAAGGAGGGAGTACTAAAAACCTATTTGCTGAAGAGATGGTTCAGAAACTTGGTTTGAAAATATTGAGGCATCCTTGTCCTTATAGGATAAGTTCATTATAGGTTGGTCATGTAATAGAGGTGAAAGAGTAGTGCATGGTGAGTTTTTACATTGGTACTTATAGAGATGAAGTATTATGTGACATTATGGAGATGAGTTCTTGTCATATTTTACTCGGTAGACCTTGGTAGTATGATAGAGAGGCTATTCATGACTGTAAAATAAATTCCTTTACTATATAGAAGGATGGGAAGAAGTCTATTTTGATTCCTTTGAAGGATGCAGAGCTCGGTAAAAGGAACTTGAGTATTAGTAGTAGATCTGAAATGGTTGCAGATATTGCTGCAAACATGAGTGTGTAGAGATATGAAGATAAATTAGAAATTACTAGTGGTAAAGGGAAGCAGAAGAAGGACCGAGGGAAGAGTGTGTCGGTTGAGGACTTGGAATACATGTATATCAACAACCAGTTTTGGATCGATGTGTTGAATCCCAAAATATGTTCGTCCAACTACTGATAGCATCTTTTCACACCTGGGATGTCTAATGCAGGAGCATCCTAGAGTAGTTGGAAATCCTTCTCAACCAAAATATGTTTTCTTTTATTCTTTAGCTTGTTTAGAGACTGCTCGGTAAAATGCTCAGTTACCCTGTTGCTCAGGTACTCTTTTTTTCTTGCTTTATCTACGGGTCTCAGTGTTTGTTGGCTGCTCGGAGTTGGTTTCTGTTGCTCGAGTATGCTTTCTCTGAGTTGGTTTTTGTTGCTTGGGTATGCTTTCCCCGAGTTGATTTTTGTTTCTCAGGTATGTTTTCCCTGAGTTGGTTTCTATTGCTCAGGTATGCTTTTACCGAGTAGTTGTTATTTTTTGGTGATCTCTTCCTGAGTTGTTTATCCTGATCTGGCCGACTTCTACATTTAATTTTTGTGGTGTAATTAATGTGGAGTCCCTCGTTGGTATATTGTGTGGACCTAAATTTGTGTTGGTGCATTTTCTTATGTATTTTGTTATTAATTGCAGTCGACTGGTGCATTTAATATCTATTTATTGTAGAGTGTATGGCCAATTTGGTCATTTAATTATTATTTACAGGCTGACTTGTGGCAAGTGTGTATAAAAGAGAGTCTAGGTTGATGTTTAGAGGACAGATAGATAGACAAAGGAAAAGAGGATGTGAAGATGGATAGATGATAGTAGAGTAAGCTAATAAGATGAATAATTGTAAGTTGTTGCAGATAGTTGTAAGTGGGTAGACCAAGATCGCAGATTGCTTGGTGGCTTGCAAGCACAAGTTCAAATTTGGTTTCTTCCACTTAGATATAGGGTAGATGGATAAGGCTGGATCCTATGAGATATTGTTGAATCTATTGATGTAATTGGCCCTAATCAGGAAGGCCTCATAGCCTGACATGTTGCATGTAATTGGAATTCAGAGACAATATAAATTGATATTGATATATCTTGTGTTGTGTTGTTTCCATTGTGTTGTTCTTGTTGTTGGATACAATTTTGGACAGTCCTTTATTGGATCCTCCTACCTTGACTACATCAATAAGGGTTGATGAATTAGGGTAAAAGTATGGTTGCGCATGTAGAGGATTGATTGTGGATGACATTGATTACTTGTATAAGAAATCATCAAGATATATTGATGTGAAGGAGTCAGAGAGGATTTGAAAAAAGATTTGTATTATACTTCAATGGGACTGATATTGGCATAAGTTAGATGTTGTTATTCAGCTCATAAGTTATCATGGTATTGTCTAATTGGCCATTATAGTGGTCTTGTAAGGTAGTGAGCCTTCCCAAGCTTGTAGCCCTTTTGTATTTGAGTAGCAAGCTCTAGGTAGTGTGCCTAAATGCAAGTGTATTCCCTATATTTGTAATAAGGTTATACTTTTAACAAGGTATTTTCTTATTATGGGTAATCAACCCCATTGTGGTTTTTCCCCTAACATGGTTTCCATGATAAAAACTTATTTGTCAAAGTAGTATGCATGTGTTTCTAATATTTGCATGCATATTTATTATACTTGTATCAAACTTAAGGGTTTAATTATTGAAGGGTGGCGTAAGTTTTGAAAGTTTAGTAAAAACTGATACACCTCACCCCCCCTGAATCGCTCATTGCCTTATTTCCTACAATTGGTATCAGAGCCTGGTCCCTTAGACAAAGTTTAAAATCTTGAGGAAGAACCATAATGGTAGCTTACAAGGTCACTCCTAGGTTTGATGGAACCAACTACATGTTGTGGAAGAGTCACATGATAGTGCATCTTAGATGTATTGATGAATATTGTTGGAGGATCACCAAGTCTTCTTACACAACTCTTGCAAATCCTACTACACCACAAGAGATCAGTTATTCTAAAGCTAATATCAGGGTGAAGGAAGCTTTGTTAAGTACTTTGATTGATTTTTAAATGACAAATGTCATGGACTTAGAAATTTCTAATGAGAGTTGGGAGAAGTTGTAGACATTGTATGAAGGAGACAAGGAAGTCAAGATTGCCAAATTGTGGATCTTGAAAGGACAATATGAAGCCTTGAAGATGAGTGAAGGTGAAAGGTTTCCTATTTCATGCTTAAAGTGAATAAAGTGGTGTGTTCTATCAGACATGATGGAGGTACTTTAGAAGAGGAGGATATTTCTGCCAAAATACTGAGATCTTTACCTCCTGCCTACAAACACAAAGTTGCAGCCATTGAGGAGATTTTAATAGTGACACATGTTGGTGCCCAAAAATGTTAAATTGGATTTCCTATGGACTTGCCAATCCAATGCTTGGAAACCCAAGTGATTTGGCCAACTAACAAGTCACAACCAAAGCAAGGTTGGAACTTCTGCAATTTTGGCTCTGCAAAACCAAGGCCGGTAGGCCTATACCTTGACTTATCCTTCAAGTTACAAGGATTTTTATAGAAGATAAGAAACACTTCAACCTTCTCTCTCAAGTATGGAAAGGAACTTGAAAGAAATATATCATGAACTGTAAACTGAAATGCTTTAAGTAATTGAAAGAATGTTTAGTAAATGTGTATGTAATTTGAAATGAACAAATAGATAAGATATCACAAAACTATAAACAATGAACTGAATAACTATAATCCAAATAATGATTAGACCAGTGCCTTATTCTACCATGGGCAATAGAGTCAAGATCATTCCAATCTTATGTTCAACCTCAGAGACAGTTTTACAAGAAAACTTATCACTTCAAAGGTGTTATGGAATGTACATGCAACCTAAAACAAATTTAGAGATATTTCAAAAGGTTAATACTTTTCAAATGATAGACCAATTGACTAAGGCCTCAATCAATAGAATTTAACCATGCAAAATGAGAAAACCAATTGAAAATATAGAATATGATTCAAATCAAGAAGCATGCACATCAAATTATCACTTTGAAGAAGTTCTATTGGTTTATCCAAGGGACTAATTGTAAAATGATAATGAAACTATTACACATGTGAAAGAAAAAGGACTTATCTTTATTGAT
>MU224206.1:1833245-1849081 GCA_018584345.1 Thuja plicata
GTGTGTGTGTGTGTGTGTGTTTGAGTGGATTTCATACCTCTTTAAGGTGAAAAGACACAACCCTTATTACAAATTATTTTGAAAAAACAAATAACTAACTAAAAAAAACTACCTAACTTTCAGATTTGGCTTTGGTAAAAAATCCAAAACACCTCGTGAAAAGCTAATATTTCTACTGGAGATAGAAAATTTGATTTCCCAAACTGGGTCATTTTTAGATTTTTAAAATTCAACCATCTTTATCCTCTGTCAAGATCATCTTTATAGCAGGTCTAAATTCCACCATTTTTTTAAGGCTTCGATTAGTTAGTTCTATTTATTTGTTTCATCAAGCTTCCTTCCTTTGATCTTTTTTAGTATGGAGAAACTTGCTTATTGACAATGGATTGGGACTTCTAAATTCTCAAAATTTAGGGTACCACCAACACCTATAACAAGAGATAAGTTGATTGTTAAGCTTACTTATTTTGAGTTAATTGATTTTGATAATGATTTTCCTAAGGTGGAATCATCATTCAAATCCATTGTATCCATAAGAGATAAGTAGAGGTTAGATCAAGGAGAAGAGTCTACTAGAAGAATGTCAAAATATGAGAAAGAGATGAGAGAGCTTGAAGAAGAAGAAATAGAACTTCGGTGTTGGTATTATATTGGGAGTTTGTTGGTATTGTGATGGATATTGAGGTGCAGTCATAAGGAGTCACTTATTTAGTTGCCATCGATGGCAACTAAGTTGGAAAATAAGTTAGTATAGTGCAACAAAGTCAGTACAATCATATAATACTACAGGTGAAGTGAAGATACAATCGGTAAGAAGGTAATACTAAAAATTGGCTAAGTCCAGAAGATCGGTAGACATTGAGAAAATCACTTTGGTGGAAATCATGGTAGAAGTGGAATTATGAGGATCAATCACAGATATAACTTCAAAATGTTTAGATTGCAATATGGTTCCAACCACAACTAATTTGGTTTATTGATGAGATAGTTTTTGTTGTCGCAGACATTATGACAGGTAGAACACTTATGTTCTTAAGTAACAGTCAGTAGATCACAGATCTGTGAGTGGTAAAGTATGTGCGATCATTTCTAATGATATGATGATGTGGAATAAAGGTTATACATTCAATGTTTTGATATTTATGAGATCCATGCAAACATTTAAGTCATATTTGAGGTGTTGCATTGGAGAAGTCAAAATGTGTTTGACTACTTTGGAGATATAGCTTGACCTAACGTGGTCATGATAAATCATTTTATTCATCGAGATTATCATTTTGATATATGGTTCTTTAGAGGGAAATTAATTTGAAGATTATTTTTATGTCGGTGAAAGTTGTTTATATATAGGGAACTGTTCATGTTGAAAAGTTGATAAAAGTTGTAAGATTTGTTTTGGGAGATACAATTAGGGTTTTGTGATTTCAATTGAGGTTGCAATCAGAAAGATGATAGACAGAGAGAAGAGAGTAGTTACAAAGTACAGATAACATATTGGATCTGGTAAGCAATCAGTGTTACATCCATATCACTAATCTTAATCTTATTGTTCCCTAATAGTTGCAATAAGCAAAATCCCTTAACTAGGTGAACTCTAACAGGTTCTTTTTGTAAATCCTTTAACAAGATAACTTCATTATTAAGTTTTAAATTCCTTTAGTGAGGTAGATCATAGTTGATCTAATTGTACTCATAATAGTGTACTAGTCACTCCTAATAGGGTGAACCCTCAAAAAGGGTATTTGCAGCTCCTAACAGGGCAAACTCATTTACTATATTATTGGGCTTATTGGTATCATTCCAACCATGGTTTTTTCCCTCTTACAATGGTTTCTATGAGAAAATATATGTGTCATGTGTGATTAATTTGTGGATGCTTACTTTATTTTATGTATTTGCACCAATTATATGCATTGTAGTTTGGAAATCAATTCAGTAGTTATTTAGATCAGTGATTGAATGTGTTTACTATCTGTTTATACTGATTCACCTCCCCCCCCCCCTCTACATACCTATTAAATCCAACATTCAAGATTTGGAAGCACTAATTTCTAAAAGGGTACCAAAAGGATCTGGTAAGTACAAAGGAAAATTACCTCTCAAATCTTTTTCATGCAATAACATAGGACATTTTCTTCTAGATGTCCAAATAGAGTTACTAAATGGAAGAGAAGACCTATTGTCGAAAGGAAATGTTATTATTCTATTGATGATAAAGGATTTATAGATGGAGAATCTAATGAAGCTGATAAGAGTGATAACGAGATTGATTTTGTTACTATTAAAGAAGAAGATTCTGAGATTACAGATCTTGTGCCTACTAGTTCTATTGATTATGTTGTTGAAGAGAAAGCCCTAGCTGCTCAGGTTGTCAAGAAGGATTAAAGGATAATATATAGTGGATTCACTCATCATATGACTAGTGACAAGGACAATTTTATAATTTTTGGGAAATATGATGGAGGTATAGTAAGATGGGGAGATAATTTTGGTGGTGTATGAAAGAATATTATGTATTGTATATGGAAGGTTTGAGACATAATCTTCTTAGTGTTGGATAGTTTTTGGAAAAAGGATATGGCCTACATCAGTTGAAAATGAGTTGAATAACTGAGAGGGGAGGGGTGAATCAGTTACCACAAAAACAAATCCAATTCCCTTAGATGTCTTAAACAAATCTGTCATTGTTGCTCGATTAACATAGATATTTCACTATCACTCGGTTAACATAGAAAATCTTAAGATATTAACTGTGATTATCTTTAGTAATTAATTGCAGAAACATAAACCATAAAGAAAATGAAATGTACATAGATAACAACAAGATTTAACGTGGAAACCCAATATGGTAAAAACCACCAATTGTAACTAGTTACTAATTTTCACTCTTCTAAAGTGAGCCCTGTTAGGAGCCAACCCTATTAAAGGTTACAATAACACACACTATTAGGTGTGACCCTGTTAGAGGATTTAATCATCTTGTAAGGAGTAGCCTTGTTAGAGGTCTTCAAACACTTCAATATAGAAATGTCACCTTGTGAGAGGATTTACAAAAGATTGTTAAGTCTACTCTGTTAAGAGATTTGAATCACCGCGACAATTGTTAGAAAGTAACAATAGATTGACCTGATTGTATATGCAACTGTCCTTTCTGATTCAGATCTTGGTCTATTTTTAAACTGGATCCTCACTAATCAAATGTTCTATTGTAGCTCTGTCTGGATGATCTATCCTTAATCAGAATCCCATCTAATTTCACCTATGCTCTTCATATCATGTTCATCCACTAATTTTATTACTTTCACTTTTCAATCCAAACTTGAATGTGTGTGTGTGTGTGTGTGTGTGATCCTCTATAACCTTCTAACTGAATAATAAAACTCAAATATGTCGACCTCATATGCCTAATTAAACATAAAATGTAATCATTTGTTAGTCGGTTGACACTAACTGTTTAACTCGGTCAACACAAAAATTCTTCAACGCCCGACCAACATTGTAATGCTCGAGGGAATTCGGTAAAGACTGAATTTCCTCAATACCTGACTGAGCTTGGAAAACACTGAGATTCACTTGGCATACACTAATTGTGTTGAATTTCGATGTAGACATTTGTGTAATATCACTACATTAGTGCATATACATGTGTAACATCAATGATGATACACAATTGAATAATTTTCATCAACAATATCCCTCTTTAGCATTGATGGCAATACAACATGTCATAATACAAAGAATTATAGAGAAACAAACATAAGAATAAAATTTTATTAATGTATTTATCTTCATTCTGATTCTTATCCAAAAACTCCCTTTGTCATCAAATTCTGTTCTCTGATAAATTTCTCCCTCTGTCATCAATCTCTCCATCAGTAATCTCTCCCTCTATAATATTTATGACATCAGTAATATCTCCCTCTTTGACAAACAATTCAAAAGACACCAACTAACATATCAATTAAGTTTTAATGTACCTGAATGTATTGATTCATATGTAATGAGCTCTGACAATCTGCATCAACATGTTTGATATGTTCTATAGCTCGGTTGATGAATCACTAAACTGTTCTTTAGTGAGCCTCACTTAGGGGAATCACGCCTAGCTTTCCTCTGAGATATAGGAATGCATCCTTAGGTAAAGGCTTGATGAATATGTCTACAAATTGTTCTTTAGTATTCACATATTCTAGCCTTACTTCTTTGTTCTGAACCAATTCTCTCAAGAAATGATATTTTATTGCAATATGTTTGGTCTTGGTATGCATCACTGGGTTCTTTGAAATGTTAATAGCATTAGTGTTGTTGATCGTTTCTAATTAAGGTATCAAATACTAGGAAAGTACCATAACTCAGGGATTGGACATCCAACCGAGCAGCTATCCTCATTTCTAGAAACTCATTTAATTTATCAACCCAGGGATGTGTTACTTGAAACAGGTCAGCAAAGTATATGTACCAAGGATTTTAACTCAGACCATGCCATGGCTGCAGGAAGTAAATTTCTTTTGAAGGAAAACTATTTTAAAGCTTGTAAAGAATGCTGGAAAGAAAATGTGGAAGTGAAAGTACTTGAAGGAATACTATAACTTGAAAAGACTGGAAAACATAATCATAGCATTTCAACAGCTCTGCCTCTTTGGCTGCAAGAAGTTCTGGACTACCCTACGGCTTGTGGCTGCAGGAACTGTATTGACACCAGAGTTATAAAACCAAGATGTAGGGAATTTAAACTATATGCAAACTATCGAGCTAACCTAGATTCCTCACCAAGTGGACCCCCTTGATTGAGTATCCAAACTCAATTATATTGAACTGTAGGTTTAAAACTTCATTTTCTATTGCTCAAAAATGTATTACAATTTCAACTGTAAAGAAAATAGAAAATAGAATGTAAACTATATTGGATAATGCCCTCCTTCTCACAAAAGAGCGGGGCTTTATTTATAGGAAAAACATCTAACTACTATCTAGTCACACTATAAAGATAGGTAGAGATTTTATTACAACCCTACTAGACATGAAAGAAAACTACAAAACTGGAGATTGAATCGATCCATGCAGAGGAAGGAAATTCTTTTGACACAAATTCAACTTCTCTCTCTTCCCTAGATTTCCTTTGAGAATTTATTATGATGCACGGTCCTTGATTTCTTGTTGCCACCTTGATTATCCTGAATCCATCTGCATCACGCCTAAGGCTTCCTTGCTGTATGACCGTGTCGAGTGTCTAGATCATGGGTGCATTTTTACTTGGTCAAGGAAATAGTTTCTACTTTGGTGTGTTTCACTCCAGATGTTACAGACATTTTATGATAATAGACATCAAGATACCCATTCATCATTCATGTTTAAACAATAGATTTATTTCAAAAAGACATAACTATATTTCCAATAAAAGTAATCTAGTATCTTCATCCAAGCATAGCATGTTTAAGTATTTCCAACCATAAAATAATTTTGGTGGTAGTATGTCACATAGCAGCAGTTATATGTAAAAAGTATTTGGAAAAGCATAATAAACATGATAAAAACATGGAAAATATCCTAGAAAAATTATGTCCTAGGGCTTCTATAGCATGGCATTAATATGCCCTATCATTCCTGCCCCCTACAAAGACTAATGCCTATCCTTAGGCACTGATACATTTTTTATTTTGGAAAAGAACCCAAAGATCCCCTTCTTGTGTTTCACCAATCATAGAAATGCCCATGTGCCAGTAATAACCATTGGTGCGCTCCATCTTTATTTGTCTGCTCATCTCCAGCTGGTCATCTACCTCATTGTCAATACAACTATATAGTGGTCACAGGAGAATAGGGGGTTGGAAGGAAAGTGGCAGCCACCTTACAGGATGATTTTGCCTGCCCAGTCATAGATACCATTGAAATCTCTCTACAATAGCTTGCAAGTTGATAAGGTTGTGAGGTTCAGCCTTCTTTAATGACAATGGTAATCTTTCCCATCTTTGACTCAACCCTTCTGCTGCCCTGTGTCCATCTGATAAAGAGATCCATTCAAATGATGCAAATACCTCCTCTCTGTTGTTTAGTATCCTTTTCTTGTGGGTGGAGTCTCTCATTCCATATAATATTTCCATCCAATTGCAATACATTCTTCACAGATTAGCACTCTCTGGTCGTAAGGATAGTGTGATGGTTTTCTCCACTCCCCTATATTTTCTCAATTGTTCCCCATAGTTTATTTCATCATTAGACCAAGAAAGTAAACAAGAAAAATGGATATCTCCAATAAACAACAAAAGATTCCAATCAGCATTAAAGGGCACAACATAATTATGCAGGTAAAGTTCACACAACAAGTTCTGAATACAGTCTGGGGATTATTCATATGTAGCCACAAACTCTTGTGGTGTATCTATGCCTGGGTGTAAATCCAGGACCCTCATAAATTCATACATAAAATAGTGCTCTTTTAAGCACAAGGCATATACCCTAGGTATGCATTCTATCAACTGTGGAATTAGATGTGTTACTGAATCTAGTTTGTTTTGTAACATCTGTACTTCTTGTTGTTTCCTTCCTAATTCACTTTTTAATCTATCTTTTTCTAACTCCCACATTGACTTTTCATATTATATCTGATTAAAATAGTCAATGGAAAGGGAGTGTAGAGTTACCTACTTCTTTTGAACTGAAGTAGCTGTAGTGACCTATTCTGTTGTTGTGACTGTGCCTGACCCATCAATGGGTAATTCTTCTAAGATTGGAACTAGGGCTTCTTTCCCCTGATTGTCTTCCTTCTGAGAGGAAGTATTATCTATTGCTTCAGCATGTTCTACCTCCATGCATGTTGTTTCCAAATTCTCTATTTCTACACCCCTTTCTTCAGTTGCAGGATCCATTTCCACGATGTCTGGAGATTCTGTATAGGGGTCTTCTGCTTGCGGTTGCTCTTTTAAAGATTCCTTAATTGGATCTTTAGGAGATGACCCCATCATCGTAGGTGAATCCAGTTTGTCTACCTGAGGTGTGCCTAAATGACTACTTTTTCATGGAGGAATTTTTGTAGACGCAACAGGGTGCTTTTGTGATGTTTTTTATTTCTTCAGTGGCTTGGCTACAGGAGAAACAAGGTTTTTTGATAAAACAAGAGTTTTCTCCTCAACATTTGTAGCTATTTTTTCCTTGCCCTTTTTATTCCTCTAGGCACTTTGTGGGGTCTGAAAATTTGAAGAACCCTCAGTTTGATCACTCCCTAGGCTAGGGTTTGGTGCAACCGGAGTGGTTTGCTTCATCTCAGCCTTTGAGGAAGATGGAATTTCATGCATGGCCTCCAGAATAAAAGTTTCATCCTCAAGTGAATCTTCCTCATGAGCATCTTCTTGTGGTTCTTGTAATCTAGGTTGTGGCCCTTCACCTCATAACTGCACATGGGGAGTGATGATAAATTATTCCCATGTCATAGGAGAAATATCTCGTAAAGACCTCTCTACAAATTGTTTTATCAATCTGTGGTGAGTAGCTGCGTTTAATTTCCCCTTTCTAACTTCTTATGAGCTTAGTTGCAACAAAGAATACATGAAATTGGGTATATTGACAAGGCGGTCATGCCATAAATGGCTCAGCAGTTTAAAATGCATAGCATGTAAATAGGAAAATCGCCCTTCACAAGTAATGTACCTTATCATGTGGACAGCCAGTTGGGATTAATCCTCTGGAAGAGATGTTCTCTTCACCCCCTGCTTACTGGTTTCCAATACATTGTATGTGGGAAAGGAGAATTCTTCCCTGGATGCTCGTGTGTCATGCTCATGAGGAAACACTTCACCTAACACAGGAAGTCCTGAAACCTCTGCAATTTATGCTTATGAAGCTTCCACTCTTAATCCCTTCACATAAGAAACTCCATTATTGTAAGCGTGCAATAATTCAGTTGTTATAGCCTCATTGTAACCATAGATTCTGACAAAATAAGTAATCCAACCTACGTGGTTAAAGACTTGAACACTTGTTTGATCCTGCAATAAAGATAAATGAACCCCTAGCTCATGGTGTATGGGTGGTCCTCTCATTGTTACCAAAAAAGTTTATGCCCCAAAACTCTAGATTCCTTGAACATTCCTCTGCAACTAAAAATGGTTTTTTCAAAACTCTGCTCTCTATATCCTTAATATCAATTCTTTCCTCTTGTGTTGCCCTGTATTCTACCTAAGCTTTAAGACTGAATAATGCTAGATAACTGCTTGATATAGGGTTCTGGGGATTACGACAGGGAAGAAGTTTGAAAAACCAGAGCTAGGAATATGAGTTGGGTTCGAAAAAAAATTAAAAACAAACAGCCAGAGAATTTTGCATTGATTTGGGGTTGTCATATCAACTAATTGCAAAATGACTACACAGTATTGCTTACGCAAGCGTAATTATGTAAAAAACATGAGTTAAGGAGTTAACGAACTGCCCCCTACAAAAGTTATGATAGGTGTCCTCACATTTATGGGGAGGAAGTATAGCAGCACTTGGATGAACCATGAAGATTAATTACAATGTAATTTATAATGACATCTCATGAATAAAAAATGTTGCAAACAATAAATGAAGGCGTACCTGGAGTGTAATCATGAATAAATGCCCAAATCTGGAAAGATTGGATGATGTGTGCAAAAGCAAAAAGGTAATGGGTGGCATAATAATGATGGGATGTGTAAGTGAAAATGGAAGAAAAGGTTGATGGGACGTGATGTGAAGGGAACTTTATTGCGGAGATAGAGATTTTTGTGGGAAATGAAAATTTTATTTTGACTGATGTGTGGGGAAGTTTAAAGAGACGAGCAGAGTGAAAATTCACCCCACTTGGCTACAGGAGTGTCTTCAAATGGAGGAGGTCCATTGGCTGCAGGAACATCTTTAGCTAGAGGAGGTCCATTGGCTGCAGGAACATCTTCAACTGGAGGAGGTCCATTGTTGCAGGAACGCTGCTTTAGTGGTGGGTTTATGGTACAAACAAAGTTTGTGATCGTTAACCAGTAACTTGAAGCAGACAGGGTCAATTGTAGACAAATGGACTACACCATTAGAAAACACTTTGTCAACCTCATAAGGGCCTAGCCATCGAGTTGTAAGCTTACCTTGGTTCTCTTGAAAGCGGGAATCATATAGAAGTGTTGAGTCACCAGGAACAAACTGTTTATTGCATATGTGTGCATCATGCCATTTCTTGTGTTGAAGATGGTTCAATTTAGTATTTTGTATGGCTGCCTTGCATATCTCATCTAGATGATTAAGCTATAGGAGTCTCTCTTTCTATGCTATAGGAAGATTTAAGTTAAGTTGTGATGTTGTTCGTAAAGTTTTATGCTCAAACTCAATGGGCGTGACAGCTGTCTTGCCATACACCAATTCAAAAGGTGTAAATCATGTTAGGGTTTTCCATGTGGTGCGGTAGGCCCACACAACTTCCTATAAGTAGCTACTCTAGTCTCTTTTTTTTCAACTAAACTATCTTAGTGAGGATGGCCTCAATTTCCCGGTTGGTGATTTTGGCCTGGCCATTCGCCTGGGGATGATATGGACTAGATTTCCTGTGGTGAATAGTGTATTCCTCCATAAGGGAAGTGATCAGATTTGAAGTGAATTGAGCCCCCTAGTGTGTGATGAGTTCTCATGGAATACCATATCTGGTAAATATTTCCTCATATAAAAATTGTGCAACCCTGTTATCCCTTGCATGCTTCATATCCCTTACTTCCACCCATTTAGTAACATAGTCAGTACAAACCAGAATGTAAGAGTTGTCATTTGATTGGGGATGAATGGATCCCACAAAATCTATTCCCCATTTATCAAATGGAGTGACTATTACCTGAGGAAATAGAGGCATTTCATCTGATTTAGCGGGGTGGCTCATAAGCTGACATCTATCACACTTGCAAGTGTAATTGGTTGCATCTTTGTAGAGAGTGGGCCAGTAGTAGCCAGTGTTAATTATCTTCATGTTTGTACATTTGACAAAAAAGTGACCACCACAGGATTCATCATGGTAGGCATGGAGTATATCATAGGTCTCATCCTCTCAGATACACCTTCTCATAATCTGATCAGGGCCAGTGTAGAAGAGATAGTCCGCTAGCCAAGAAAAATTAAAAGTCTTTTCAATTTATAGCCTTTTCTCCTTAGAAGAGAAATGTGGTGGTACTTTTTGAGTAACCAAATAGTTGGAAATTTAGGCATACCAAGGTGTATGAGTGGAAATATAAAATAGGTGGTCATCTGGAAAACTATCATCAATGACCTGTGGATCATCAGCATTCTGTAATCTGGAGAGGAAACCAGCCACTGCATTGGTTTTTCCTGGTTTATCCGGTATCGTGATGTCAAACTCTTGTAGAAATAGGAGCCATTGGGAAAGCCCGCCTAAAATAGCGGGCTTGTTTACCAAATACTTGATAGCTACATTGTCAGTATGCACAAATATTGGGTAACCAGTTATATAGTGGCAAAACTTATTCAGTACATAAATTACAACTAGTAGTTCTTTTTTAGTTACTGTGTAGTTCAACTCTGCACCCCGTAGATTCTTACTAATGAAGTAAATTGCATGCTCCACTGGCCCATCTTTCTGGCCGATAACAACACCCACAACATAGTTAGAAGCATATGTGTGGATGTAGAATGGTAATTCCCAATTAGGTCCTCTAAGAATTGGTGCCTGTGTAAGTACCTTCTTCAATTGTAGGAAGGATTCTTCACAAGAGTTTGTCCAATTAAACTCTGAATCCTTTATGAGCAGGAGTACATGGGCCCAACTAATTTACTAAAATCTTTTGTGTGAATCACCTGTAGTAACCAGCATGTCCCAAAAAACTACAGACATCCATCTAGTTGGTTGGATTAGGGAGGTTCATGATGACTTCAATTTTTGTTGGGTCCACTTGTATTCCCTTGGCAGAGATGTAGTGACCTAACACCACACCTTCATGCATCATCATGAAGCATTTCTCATTGTTGAGGGAAAAAATATGTTCCTTACACCTAGCAAGAACTCTATCCAGATTGACTAATGCTTCCTCATAGGTTTCCCCATAAGTTGTGAAGTCGTCCATGTAGATTTCCATGCATTAATGGGAGATATTAGTGAAAATGTTGATAACTGCATGCTGGAATGTGGCTGGGGCATTACAGAGGCCAAAAGGTAGTAGAGAGTAAGAAAATGTTCCCCAAGGGCAAGTGAATGTGGTTTTATCCTAATCTTCAGGAAGGATCCTAATTTGGTTATAGCCACTATAGCCATCTAGAAAAGAGAAATAATGCTTTCCTGCAAGGGAATCTAGGACTTGGTCTATAAAGGGCAAGGGAAAATGGTCCTTCTTGGTGGCATTTTTAAGTTCCCTATAGTTGACACATACGTGCCACTTTCCTCCTTTATTTGGAACAATAACTAAAGATGAGACCCACATGCTATCAGAGATTGGGTAGCTAAAATTAGTGTTTAGTAATTTTTGTAATTTAGTTTTGACAAATTCTCTTAACGCAGGGTTTATGCAACGCTAAAATTGTATGACAGGTTGTTTCTCTTCTTTTAGGAAGATTTGGTGGGTACATAGTTTGGGGTCCAAACCAATTATGTTAGAATAATCCCAAGCAAAAGCCATGGCATGGCTTTTTCAGTAGAGTGCTCAATGATGTCTGTTGTTGGTCTGTGAGCTAGCTATTAATATGCAGGCAACGGTCAAGGGAAACTTCCAACTGCTTTGTGAATTCTACCATAGATGCATCTATTAAAGGAGGTGCTTGTGCATCATGGGGAAGCACTTGATGGTAGAGGTACTTGGATGCAGGAGAGGAAGGTGCCTCATAATCAGGGTATAAAGCTTGTGGTGAGCAGCTATGGGGATTGAGACAGTTAATAGGTGATGAATCATGACCATACTATTTTTGCAAAATGTTGGTGATTATGGTATCCTTGTCCTGTAGCTATAGGAATGGGTCTCTTTCTAACATCATGATTTGGGCTACTGAATTGACTAATTTGGCCTCTTCTCCAATGTCAGGCCATATTGGTGAGGCAAAATCCATTTGTGGTTGTGCTGGCGGATATAAAGCTAATGTCTTAGTATCCTGACCATTATAAATGGTCATACCGCCTTAGAATAATCTGATAAAGGCATCAGCAATAGCCAGCCAGGGTCAACCAAGAATTATGGGATAGCCTCCTAATGTGGCTTTAGGTGAGAGGATCATAAAGTTGGTAGGGTAAGACCAGTTTTCAAGATCAATAACTATATTCTCCACTACACCATCAAGTTTTACTATGGAACTGTCTGCAAGTTGCATGACAGTTGGTGTTTCCCGGAGGGTAGTGGTGTGAAGTTGTTGCATGATATCTTTTTTCATGACATTTATGGCATCTTCTAGGTCAATTAGAGCATTTTTATGGCTGTCCCATTTATGATGACTTCAATTATTGGGCTACCGGGATCAGAATATTTGGGAACCACTATCTTGCCAAGCATGATATTAGCAAGTTTACCCATGACATGGACTATATGTGGATGCTTTCACTTACAACCAGGATTTTTAAAGCAGGACTCCTTGATATCCATCCCATATGTGGACATCCTTTATTGCCTAGAATAATGGAATCTCAACATTGACGTTCTTTAATTGATCCAGGATGTCGAAGGTTGCCTCTTCCTTAGGGTTAGAGTTGTCAACTCACAGCCTTTGTGGGAAGGGAGGTTGAGTTGGTTTCACTGGTGCTGGTAATATCGTCGGCCCTTTTAGAGTAGACTCTGGCATGGCTTGAGGTAGGGGCTCTTCTAGGGTTACTTCAGTTATGATAGGAGGTGTGGGCAGAGTTGTGCCAGACCGTTAATAAATATCATTGATTACGTATGTAGGGTACTGGTTTGGATCTACTGCAAAGACATTTTGCTGAAGTGCTAGTGGTCTATTATTAGGATTTGGTTGAGGTTTGAGTAGGCTTAGGGGGTCCTACCGTGGCTGTAGGAGGTGGCAAAAGGGCTTTCTATTATGGTTGTTGTGGTGGTTGTAGGAGTCCCTGCTACTGGTTTGGCCATTGTTGTCCCCCACGCCACTGAGGGTTTTGTTGCCAATTCCCTTGGGGTTGTTTCCAATTCCCTTGGGGTTATTGCCAATTCCCTTGGGTTTAATGCCATTGAGGACTTGGGAAAGGTTGCCACTAAGGTTGAGGGTTAGTCCAAGGAGGGTATTGATTATTCATAGGTTGTTGTCATTGATTACCATAGAATAGACCAGTAAAAGTAAGCGGGTCCTAAGGCATACCTTATCTTTGAGCCCATGGTCATCATTGTGAAATGAAGAACACTTGCTCATCATCCCCTTCAATTGGCTTATAGTTAGTGGGCAGTTGTACAATCTCCATGTTGGCAACCAATTTGCAATGATAATCCCTCTTCTTTTGTCTACAATATGGACAGAACTCTGCTAGCATAGCTTCAGTGTCCTCATGTTTCTTTTTTGCCTATAGTGTGTCCAACTAGGTGGCTATGTTGTTGATAATGTCCTACTTAAATTCAGACAACAAATGTGTTATTTCTGCCCTTGAGGCTTTAGTACCCATAACTTTGCTTGAGGTGGCTCTGTATCCTCTGCTCTTCTTCACCGCAACTCTCAAGTAATTGAGGCAGACTTTCTTGATGTCACCCCATGTGGATTAGGTGATATCCCCTTCATCCATAAGATCCAAAGCCTCAGTGCATCCTTCATTTATGCCCCTTAGAAAGAGAAGATTTTGAGACTCCTCATTAAGCTGATGATGAGTATTTTTTTGCAGGCTGAACAAGAATCTAGACACATAATCCTCTAGGCTTTCATCCTCCTTCTAGGTCATCTTGAAGATTTCATCCCCTCACATATCACTTCCCTTGCAGTATTCTTTCTATTTCTCCAGGAACACTACCTTCAAATCATCCCAATTATGAACAACATACTGAACTAAGCCCATAAACCATCTTAATGCTGACTCTTTAAAGGTTGCAGGGAACAATTTGAGCCTATGGGCATCTCTGGTGTAGCCATAACTATGACAGAGGATGTCAAACTCAAAGAGAAAGGTGTATGGGTCTTCGGTCACTAGGCCATAAAATTTGGGAAGAGTCAGGAATATTCTTGAGGTTATTGTTATTATGTTGATCAGTAATGGGAAATTGAAAGGTAGGGGGATTCACCATCCTAGGCGGATGTTGAGGAAGACCCTGTGGTTGGTAGACAACTAGAGGTAGTGGTTTTTCTTCTTAATTATCCAGGTTTTGGATTCTGAGATTGGCTAAGGCTTCTGCAAATGGATTAAACTCTAGTTCTCCTTCTAAAATGTGAAAGTTCAGTGCATCACCTTCTGAAGATGACGATGAGGATTTGGATAAAGGAAGTTTGACAATTGCATCCACAAATTGACCCTCTTCTTCATCTTCATCTGGTATAAAGATGTCTCTTAAATGGTTATTGGGGTAGTTGGGTAGGTACCTTCCTAGAGCATCTCTTCTTCTTTTATGCATACAGGTAAGTAAGAAATTTCAGCAGTGGAGTGGAAGACTTTATGCAAGCAAACTCTATTTAAATAGGATGTACATGCTAGAATTGAAATCTACTAATGGCTGAGGGAAAATACTTGGCTTGACACCGTCCCCGGCAATGGCACAAAAAATGATCAATTCTATTTAAGGTATCAAATACTAGGCAAGTACCATAACTCAGGGATTGGACATCTGACCGAGAATTTATCCACCTTTCTAGAAACTCATTTAATTTATCAACCCAAGGATGTGTTACTTGAAATGGGTCAGCAAAGTATATGCACCAAGGATTTTAACTCAGACCACGCTATGGTTGCAGGAAGTAAATTGTTTTTGAAGGAAAATTATTTTAAAGCTTGTAAAGAATACTGGAAAGAAAATACGGAAGTGAAAGTACTTGAAGGAATACTATAACTTGAAAATAATGGAAAATATAATCATAGCATTTCAATAGCTCTGCCTCTTTGGTTGTAGGAAGTTCTAGACTACCCTGTGACTTGTGGCTGCAAGAACTATATTGACACCAGAGTTATAAAACCAAGATGCAGGGAATTTAAACTATATGAAAACTATATAGCTAACCTAGATTCCTCACCAAGTGGGACCCCTTGAGTGAGTATCCAAACTCAATTATACTAAATTGTAGATTTAAAACTTCATTTTCTATTGCTAAAAAATGTATTACAATTTCAACTGTAAAGAAAATAGAAAATAGAAGGTAAACTATATTGGATAATGCCCTCCTTCTCACGCAGGAGCGAGGCTTTATTTAAAGGAAAAACATCTAACTAATATCTAGTCACACCATAAAGACAGGTGGATCTTTTATTACAACCCTACTAAACATGAAATAAAACTACAAAACTGGAGATTGAATCGATCCACGAAAGAGGAAGGAAATGCTTTTGACACAAATTCAACTTCCCACTCTTCCCTAGATTTCCTCTGATAATTTATTATGATGCCCGGTCCTTGCTTTCTTTCTGCCACCTTGATTATCCTAAATCCATCTACATCGCGCATGAGGCTTCCCTGTTGTATGACCAGGTCGAGCATCCATATCATGGGCATGTTTTTACCTGGTCAAGGAAATAGTTGCTACTTTGGTGTGCTACACTCCAGATGTTAGAGACATTTTTGTTGGAATTATGTTATATTTATCATCAGTGAAAACACTTATTCGATTCTGTATACTTACCGAGCTCATCACTCAGTTCACAGCTTATACCGAGCATTCAGTAATCACATTGTAAAGCTCAGCGGTTAAACAGTTCATACCGAGCAGAACAGTGGTCACCGAGCATATGAATAGTTCAGCAG
>MU224206.1:1849181-1893024 GCA_018584345.1 Thuja plicata
TGCAGTAGATTAGATGAATGAATGATCAAAGTATATACATGTGCAGAAATGTTTTAAAGTTTTAAGAGTTACTGATTCACCCCTCCCCTCTCAGTAACTTGGTTAGTCTTGATTATTTCCAACAATTTTATGATAACATACATCCAGATACCCATTCATCATTCATGTTTAAACAATAGATTTATCTCAAAAAGATATAACTATATTTTGAAAATAAGTAATCTAGTATCTTCATCCAGGCATAGCATGTTTAAGTATTTCCAACCATAAAATAAGTTCAGTGGCAGTATGTCACATAGCAGCAGTTATATGTAAAAAGTATCTGGAAAAGCATAATAAACATGATAAAAACATGGAAAACATCCTAGAAAAAGTAAGTACTAGGGATTCTATAGCATGGAATTAATATGCCATATCAGTTGTCACAGTAAATAATAACTCGTTCTTTTATTTCTTCCTTCATACCTGACAACAATTGTTTGAACCATATGATATTTGAACTATTGACTGCTGCAGCAACATACTCTACCTCTATTGTAGACTGATAAATGCAGTTATATTTCTTAGTAGTCCAGGAGACTAACCTCTTTCCAAGAAATAATGCTCCACCACCTGTGCTCTTCCTGTCATCAACACTTCCTGCCCAATCAGCATCAGTAAAAGTCCTCAAGTCAAAGTTTCCTCCTTTCTTATACCATAATCCATAATCTTCAGTACCTTTAAGGTATCTCATAATCCTTTTGATAGCGATCAAATTATTTTATCTAGGATTAGCTTAAAACCTTGCAACAATACCAACTGCTAATGCAATATCAGGTCTAGTGTGAACAACATATTGTAGTTTACCAATCATGGACATGTAGGTAGTCTGATTTACCTCCTTTGAATCATCATCCTTAGACAACTTATGTCCAGTAGACATAGGTGTCCCAACTGGTCTAGAATCTTCCATTCCAAATTTCTTCAGTATCTTTTTGATGTATTTTTACTGAGTAATGTAGATACCATCCTTCATCTATTAAACTTGTAAACCAACAAATAATTTGATTTCACCAAACATAGACATCTCAAATTCCTTACTCAAAGCTACAAAGAATGTTTTGCATAAATCATCATATCCAGTCAATAATATCATCAACAAATATCTTTGCTAATAGTATCTTGTCTTTAGGGCCTTCTTTGATGTACAAGCTACTATTATCATTAGTTCTCTGAAATCCAATACTTACTAGATAACTATCTAGTCTTTCATACCAGGCTCTTGGAGATTTTTTCAGTCCATACAAGGCTTTGTGCAGTTTGTAGACCATATTCCTTTTATTAGGATCTACAAAGCCTTCAGGTTTCTCAATATAGACTTCTTCTTCTAAGATTCCATTCAAGAATGCAGACTTTACATCCATTTGATATACCTTGTATCCTTTGTGTGTAGCATATGCCAGAAGAGTTCTAACTCCTTCAAGTCTTGCAACAGGAGCAAAAGTTTCTCCATAATCAATACCCTCTTCTTGAGCATATCCTTTACATACTAATCTGGCTTTATTTCTAGAAACTTCACCTTTTTCATTCATCTTGTTTCTAAAGACCCACTTAGTACCAATTATATTCTTGTCTTTTGGTCTAGGCACAAGAGTCCAGGTCTTGTTCTTTTCTATCTGCTCAATTTCTTCATTCATTTCTTCTATCCAACTTTCATCATTCAATGCGTCATTGATAGATCTAGGTTCAATTTCACTAAGCAAACATGTACCTTTAATTTTCCTCCTTGTCATTATACCTTATGTCTGATCTCCAATTATTTTCTCAGGTGCATGATGCCTTCTGACACATTTGGCAAGTACAAGATCCTTCCTTCTTGAGTCTGGGCTTGCTCCACTATGTTCACCATGCTCAAATATTTTGTCCTATTCTTCTGTATGATGATCGGGTTCCACTGTCTGAGACTCAAGTGTCATTGTCTGTGACTCAGGTCCCTTTGTCTAAAAATTTGTTCCCTCTGTCTGTGATTTAGTTTGCTCTACTAGCAGCTCATTTTGCACAGTTTGTAACACAGTTTGTACTGATGAATTCAATGGTTTATAGGATTTTTTTCCAATTACCATTGCTTGTGTCTTAGGTATAGTATCAAGTTCATAGTACACAAAGTTTCTGTAGTCCTCAATCTCTTTGTTGCTTTGTTCTTCACATCTTTTTGCAAACTCATCAATCTTTACATGTACACTCTCTATGACTTTGTGAGTAGAAATATTCAAACATTTATATGCTTTGCTTTTACAGGAGTAGCCTAGTAATATGCCTTCATCTCCTTTTACATCAAATTTTCCATTTCTTGCTTCTTTTAAGATGTAGCATCTACTTCCAAATACTTTGAAATAATGAACATTAGGTTTATATCCATACCATAATTCAAAAGGTGTCTTCTCAGTACCTTTCATCAGTTGAACTCTATTCAAGGTGTGAATTACAGTGTTGATGGCTTCCTTCCAGTATTTGGTAGCAACATTCTTTTCAATCATCAAGGTTCTTGCACAATCCATGATGGATCTGTTTCTTCTTTCTACTATTCCATTTTGTTGTGGTGTACCAGGGATAGATACTTGTCTCCTGATTCCTCTTTCATTGCAAAATTCATTGAATTCATTAGAAATGAATTCTCCTCCTCTATCAGATCTTAGGCACTTCAGTTTCTTTCCTATTTCCTTTTCAACTCTGGCAAGGTACCATTTGAATTTTTGAAAAGCTTCTAATTTTTCTCTGAGAAACATAATAGTCATCATTCCAGAATGATCATCAAAAAATAGAATGAAATACTTCTCTCCACTGTAACTTGATGTCCCAATTGGTCCACACAGATCAGTATGTACCAATTCCAAGACTTCTTCAGTATTATAGTTCTTTCTCTTGAAACTAGATTTTCTCATTTTCCCAATTTGACATTGTTTGCATGTTGCCAATTCAGATTTCTTTAAAACAGGAATACCTCTTACTCTTATGTTCTTGATTATGTTAACCAAGTTATCAAATTTCACATGACATAGCCTTTTATGCCATAACCATCTTTCTTCTATTTGTGCAATAAAACATGAACTTTCATTGAGATCAAGATAAAATAGATTACCTTTTGTTTGCTTTCCAGTTCCAACTAGGTTTCCTTTACCATCCAGGAGCTTGGCCTTACCATTCATGAATTCTACCTTGAGACTAATGTTATTTAGTTGTGCCACACTTAGTATATTTCTCCTTAGTCCTTCAACCCAATAAGTATTATCACATTTAATTCCTTCGGTTAGAGCAATACAACCTTTACCCTTCACATAGCAAGGTTTATTATTCCCAAAAATGACACTCCCACCATCATAGTGCTCAAGAGTTTCAAATTTTGTTTTATCATTAGTCATGTGGTGAGAACAACCACTATCAATTATCCAAGTGTCATTTTTTCTAATATGAGAGAATAGTGCAGTATTTTTATCATCTTCATTATCTGACTCATCCTTAATAGCAATTTAAACCATTTCATCTTTATCTTCATCACTATCAGAATCTTTAGCATTATAACAAGATTTCTTACCTTTGTCCTTGTAGTTTTTATAACTGTTGAAATCTTTCTTTCCTTTATATTTTTTGAACTTTCTCTCATCTTTGTCATCTTTGTTAGGACACTTAGCAATAATGTGACCAACCTCATTACATTAAAAACAAATTAATGGTATTCTTCCTTTGTATTTACCTTTTCCTTTGGCAACTCTCTTTGCAAGTAGTTCTTCAATAATTTCCATATCCTCATTATCAAATTCATCATCAGTGTCACTGTCAATCTATTTATTTTTAGAGTATCTATCCTTCTTTCCAAGGTTTAGTTTAGCTTTGAATGCAAACTCAAGATTGCTAGTGTTAGGAGAATAATTGTCAAAATTGTCCAGCTCAAATGATGACAGTCTTCCAATCAATGCACCTAGAGATATATCATTACTGCACCTCATCTCTTGAATAGTTGAAACTCTAATTGCATAGATAGGAAGTAAATTTCTTAATACCTTACTAACTACTGTAGTATCTTCAATTGTTCCACCTGCGGCTCTGATGGCACTTACACTTTTCTTGATTCTTTCACTATATTTTGAAATGTTTTCTCCTTCTTTCATTTTCATCATATCAAACTGACCTCTAAGACTTTCTGCTTTGGCTCTCTTTACATTTGCATCTCCTCCATGAATATCATGTAGTTTGTTCCACATATCAAAGGCAGTAGGGTAGTCCTTGACTTCATCAAATTCTGAGTAGCTGAGTGAAGAATCTATATCAATCATCATTATATTATGATTCTTCCTGTCCACCATCTGTTCCATAGTCAAAGGTACTGGTGGTTCCACATATTTTTTATCCAGGAATTGAAAACCACTATCTCCAATAGTAGATAAATGTAGCTTCATCAGCTCCTGCCATGTCTGAAATTTGTCTTTGTTAAGCTTGGGGATCTCCCTTTTGTAAGACATCTTTGATCATTAGCTTAGGCCTTTAAACCTTCCCTATAAGCACTTGGTGCTCAGATACCAATTTTTGTAAATGAGTTGAGTAACTAAGAGGGGAGGGGTAAATCAGTTACCACAAAAACAAATCCAAGTCCCTTAGATGTCTTAAACAAATCTGTCAACGGTGCTCGGTTAACATAGATATTTCACTGTCACTCAGTTAACATAGAAAATCTTAAGATATTAACTGTGATTATCTTTAGTAATTAATTGCAGAAACATAAACCATAAAGCAAATGAAATGTACACATATAACACCAAGATTTAACGTAGAAACCCAATATCGAAAAAACCACCAATTGCAATTAGTTACTGATTTTCACTCTTCTGAAGTGAGCCCTATTAGGAGCCAACCCTATTAAAGCTTACATTAACACACTGTTAGGTGTGACCCTGTTAGAGGATTTAATCACCCTGTAAGGAGTGACCTTGTTAGAGGTCTTCAAACACTTCAATATAGAAATGTCACCTTGTGAGAGGATTTACAAAAGACTGTTAAGTCTACTATGTTAAAATATTTGAATCACTGCTACAATTGTTTGAAAGTAACAATGGATTGACCTGATTGTATATGCAATTATCCTTGTTGATTCATATCTTGCTCTGGTTGTAAACTGGATCCTCATTGATCAAATGTTCTATTGCATCTCTGTCCGGATGATCTGTCCTTAATCAGAATCCCATCTAATTTCACCTCTGCTCTTCATATCAT
The DNA here is from genome assembly GCA_018584345.1 of Thuja plicata. Taxonomy (NCBI): domain Eukaryota; kingdom Viridiplantae; phylum Streptophyta; class Pinopsida; order Cupressales; family Cupressaceae; genus Thuja; species Thuja plicata. Next base: position 1,854,426 of record MU224206.1, read on the forward strand.
CTTAATCCACTAATTCTATTACTTTCACTTTTCAATTCAAACTTGACCTTATATATATATATATATATATATATATATATATACCTTGTCAAGTCGGCCTCTATAACCTTCCAACTGAATAATAAAACTCAAATCTTTCGGCCTCATATGCCTAACTAAACATAAAATGTAATCATTTGTTAGTCGACTGACACTAATTGTTTAACTCGGTCAACACAGAAATTCTTCAACGCCCGACCAACATTGTAATGCCCGAGTGAACTCGGTAAGAACTAAATTTCTTCAATACCCGACTGAGCTTGGAAAATACTAAGATTCACTTGTGGCATACACTAACTGTGCTCGGTTTGGATGTAGACATTTGTGTAACATCACTACATAAGTGCATATACATGTGTAACATCAATGACAATACACAATTGAATAATTGTCATCAACAAATATATAGTGGATTCTCTCATCATATGACTAGTGACAAGGACAAGTTTATAATTTTTGAGAAATATGATGGAGGTATAGTAAGATGGGGAGATAATTTTGGTGGTATGTTTAGAGGTATAGGATCTATTTCACTGGATGGAAAGAATAAAAAATATTATGTATTGTATATGGGAGGTTTGAGACATAATCTTCTTAGTGTTGGATAGTTTTTGGAAAAAGGATATGGCCTGCATTTCAAGAATGACCAATGCAAGATCTTGAATAACTATGGAAAGGATATTGTAATAGGATCAAAGAGAGGGGTAATATATTTCATTTGAATAATACTTTGAGAATTTTTTTGATTGTACAAGTAGATGAAATTTGGTTATATCACATGAGGCTATATCATGTAAACTTTGATAGCATTGTTTCTATAAGTTCTACTTATGTTCTTATAGATTTTCCTAGAATGAAGAAACCAACCAATGTTATTTGTAAGGAATGTCAGTTGGGTAAACAAACAAGAACTAATTTCAAATCTAAGGTTAAAAAATCAAATGGATTGTTAGATCTTGTTCATACTATTTTATGTGGTCCTTCTAAGATAAGATGCATGCAAGTTGATAGATACTTCATGTTACTCATTGATGACTATTCTAGGATGGTTTGGGTAACCTTCTTGAGAGAAATATCTGGAGTATTTAATAAGTTTAAGGTCTTGAAGAATATGGTAGAGAATGAGATTTTATTGAAGCTAAAGAGCTTAAGACAAGATATGGGTGGTGAATTGACATACAGTGAGTTCAATTATTTTTGTGAGGAACATGGAATTGAGAAATTGTTATCTGCGCCAAGAACTCCACAAAAAAATATAGTTGTAGAGAGGAAGAAAAGGTCCAAACTTGATACTGCAAGGACTATGATGTTAGAATGAAAAGTTTTGCAAATATTTTGGAGAAAAGTAGTCGGCACTACAATTTACACTCTCAACTAGGTGCAAATCAAAGGAGATATTGGTAATACACCTTATGAACTTTTGTGTGGTAATGTTCCTACTGTCAAATATTTCAAAAAATTTGGTAGTAAAGGTTATATCAAAAGATATGAGGATATAGGAAAGTTTTATGCAAGGAGTAATAGGCTTATTCCTTGGATACTCTACCAAAAGAAAGGCATGTAGATGATACAACAAAAGGTTGAACAAGATAGTAGAAAGTGCAGATGAAGGTATTGATAATCTATCCAAATCAAGTGGATATGATCATATTAATTAGAGTGTTGATGGAAATTAGGAAGAACATCAGAATCAAATACAAAGTAGTACGGTGAATGCAAAACATGAGGCCTATACAAGTGGAGAAGAGGAAGCACATAAATTAGTGGTAACATAGAAGACACCAAGGTAAGTAAGAATAAATCATTCTAAAGATCAGATCATTGGTGATACGAATAAAGGTGTTCAAACTATAAAAAGGATTGTTGATGAACAAATTTGCTTAATCTCACAAGTAGAGCCTAAGGATGTAAGGGAAGCTTGCAAGGATGAAAATTGATACAAATCCATGGAAGAAGAGTTGACACAGATTGAGAAGAACAATACATGGATTCTTGTTCCCAAGCCTAAGAACAAGAATGTTATTGGTACTAAGTGGGTGTTCAAAAACAATCTGAATGAAGATGGAGAAGTTGTATGAAATAAAGCAATATTGGTGGATAAAGGATGTGCTCAAATGGAAGACATTGAATATGATGATACTTTTGCACCAATAACAATATTAGAAGTGGTAATATTATTTATTGCTAATGATATTCATAAGAATTTCAAATTCTATTGAATGAATGTGAAATTTACATTTCTGAATGGTGAATTGGAAGAAGTGTACATAGACCAACCATATGGATTTAAGATAATTTATCAACCAAACTTGGTGTTTCAATTGAAGAAATCTCTATATGGGTTGAAGAAAGCTCCTAGAGCTTGGTACTCCATATTGGACAAGTATCTACTAAATCTTGGATTCAACAAAGATAATGCTGACAGTAATTTGTACTTCAAAATTGATAATGAGGACATTTTGATTGTTGAAGTGTTTGTTGATGATATTATCTTAGGGAGTAATTATAAGCTAAGCTAAGAGTTTTCCATGAATATGCAAGATGAGTTTGAAATTTCCATGATAGGAGAGATGAATTTTTTTTGGGGTTTGCAAATTATTCAGTCAAAAGGAGGGATATTTGTATCTCAGGCCAAGTATGTAAAGGAACTTCTAAAAAAGTTTGGGTTAGATTACTCAAAACCAGTTTGTACACCTATGGTGACTGGATGCAAGATAACAAAGGATGATGAGTCTCCTAAGGTAAATCAATCCATATATAGGTCAATGATCGATGGCTTACTATATTTAACTCACATAAGACCAGATATTATGAATGTAGTATTTCTTCTAGAAAGATTTCAAGCAGAACCAAAGAGGAATCATGAAGTTGTAGTAAAGAGGATATTTAGATACTTAAAAGAGATGGTGGACTTTGGGATACGGTATCCTAAAGGAGAATACTTCATTTTAAGTGCATATACAGATGTGAATTGGGCTTGAGATGTTGATGAAAGGAAGAGAACAAGTGGTGGTGCATTCTTCCCTGGGAAGAAGATTGATTTATGGATAAGTAAGAAGAAAAATTGTACTTCACAATCCACTACAGAGGCAGAGTATGTTTTTGTTTTTATAAATTGTACCAAAGTAGTGTGGATGAAACAAATGTTGTCAGATATCAAAATTGTTCATGATGAACCCATTGTCATGTATTATGATAATTTAAGTGTCGTAAATATTTTAAATAATATAGTGCAACACTCAAAGACAAAAACACATCTCAATCAAGTTTCATTTTCTAAGAGAGAAATTGAAGGAGAAAGAGTTAAGATTGGAGTACATACCCACTAAGGAACAGATTGCTGACATATTTACAAAACCATTACCCAAGGATATATTTGAGTATCTTAGAGGCAAGTTGGGAGTAATCGCCCCTCCTAATCAGAACTAAGATGCATAGAGTTGCATCAATCTAGAGGACTTTAGGAAGATAACATTCAAGTTAGACTAGTGTTTTGGAGGCTACTACTTAGGGGGAGTAGTAAGCATGGTAAGATAAGGTTAAAGGTAAGTAAGAGAATAGCATGATTAATCTGATTTGATCATATTAGACATGAACCTTTGTCATTGATTTCAAAGGGGGGAGAAGAATGTGAAAAACAAGTTCAAGTTGAGGAGAGAAGAGCTTATGGAAGAGAAGCATGTGCAAAACAAGATATACTTGCACATAATAAAGAGTTTAAGAGAAGAAAAGTGCATATCTAAGAGGGAGTAACTGATGGTGAGAAGAGTACATAATCAGATCAAAGGAATCTTGTTCCCAAGGGGAGTAGAGATATTAAGTTCCTGAAGGAAGCAGAGTTAGAGAGACTTTGAAAGATAATTATGGATATTGTTGGTATTAGTGTTGATGGTGTATCTCAAAGGGAGATTGTGTTGGTTTCTAATTGCACTATTGTTTTCCACATCATATGTTATCATCAATTCCAAAGAGGGAGATTGTTTACAGTTTGTATATGTTGTCATTAATGGAAACATATCAATAGGATTTCTCATAAGGTTTGATTGTTTGATACCAACATATTTGTCATTTATTTATCCAATGAAATAAGATGTTTACAGGTCTAGTGAGGATCATTCTTAGCACATGAGGAGTCACGCACCTCATGAGATGATGTTGAGGTTGTCTACTTGGTCCACGTCAAGTTTCAGGGGCTGACATGAAGATTTATATGAGTAATGAGTTCACAGATGGTGATTGATAGATAGTGTGGGAGACAGTGAAGTGACAGAAGCATAGAGATTGGTTTGATGAGAATGCTTAGGTTGATATTTTGATTTTAGATCAAGGAGTTTTTTTAGGACATGTAGAGGTGTACACAATTCAAAGGGTTAGTGATCCAGAGGTTCAAAAGTCATTTTTTAGATGTTACAGTTACTGGTGACAGTGCTCTTGAGGTCCATCATAAATGTTCTTGGATTATGTTTATGATTAGTTGGCAGTCTACATCAATCAAGGTGATGAGATTTGGATGGAATTTCAAGTTGGTGTTAAGTTTTCATGTGTTCTTGTCTGACTTGATAGTAAAACATTTTGGGGCGATCAGTAAAACATTTTATAGAATAATTATGATCTTGAGGTGATTATGATGGATAAAATATTGTTGGATCAAATTTTTTTTGATCGGGATCATTGATTTTGGTGCAGGGAGATGTAAATTGAAGTTAGGTTTTTTCCAGCCTAAGTTCTTGATATAAGGGTTGATGAAATAGGGCAAAAGTATGGTTACGCATGTAGAGGATTGATTGTAGATGCTAGTGATTACTTGTAGAATAAATTGTGAAGATCTACTGAGGTTGAATCATTTATATGAAGGAGTCAAAGAGGATTTGAACAGAGATTTGTATTGTACTTCAATGAGACCGATCTTGGCATAAGTTAGATGTTTTTATTGAGTTCATAAATTATTATATTATTGTCTAATTGGCCATTGTAGTGGTCTTGTAAGGCACTGAGCCTTCCCAGGATTGTAGCCCTTTTGTATTTGAGAAGTGAGCTCTAGGCAGTGTGCCTAAATGCAAGTGCATTCCCCATATTTTTAATAAGGTTATAATTCTAACAATGTATTTTATTATTGTGGGTAATTAGCCCCACCGTGGGTTTTCCTCTAACAAGGTTTCCATGATAAAAATTTGTGTCAAAGTGTTGCGGATATGTTTCTGATATTTGCATGCATGTTTATTATACTTTTATCAGACTTAAGGTTTTAAGTACTGAAGGGTAGTGTAAGTTTTGAAAGTTTAAGAACAACTGATTCACCCCCTCTCAGTTGTTTATTTCCTTATTTCCTACACAATATTCAATTTTTTTAATGCCAGTATATTTCCACAATCCACGAAATTTAAGTTGTAATGCTTCTGGATGTGATTATGTGTGTAGTTTTTGCATCAACGTTTCATGATACATCCCAATGATGGATCACAGCGTGTGATCGAAAACGTTGATACAAAAACTACATAGACAATCAAATCCAAAAGCATTGAAACTTAAATTCAATTTTGTGTAAAATATGGGGAATCATCAACCACTAAAACTCCAAGATTGTTTGGTTGGATTTCTTTCATTATGTTATTTTCTATTTTCCACTTTTACCAATGTTTTATGTTGTAAGATCATAATTCCACTATGGTTGCTCAACATTCTTTTTATCTAAAGTTGTTGTATTCACTATAGCAGTTCTTATAGCTTGTCTTGTTGCATTCTTATATTTAGATCAAATCTTTTTCCAAATAGACTCGATACCAGTTGCAACAATAGATATAACATGGTTAAGTGATTCATTTTTTATTGGTTTTACAACAATGCCAAACTTTTCATTACTCTTCTCATATTCCACATTCTCATTAATGACATCGTGAGGTAATATTGAAATGATAGTTTTGTTATTAAAAAAATGTTTGTATAATTTATTGGCATACATTCTTATTTGTCTCCAAGAAATCTTACTGGGAAGATTATCTAAAACATTACTTTTAATTTTATTTTATTTTTAAAGAATTTTCAACAACCCAACAATTTTCATTTTCAACGACAAAAATATTTCTATTTTCACCAACACAAAGGATTTCATTTCACTATTTGTTTCTATAATTTATCTACAAATAGAGTTGATCTCAACTTTGGTATATCCAACTTCATTTAAATCAATAATATGAATATCATATATAATCACATTTTCCATCCTTCAAAAGTAGATTGAAGACGTGCCTGGATTTGTTCCTATTGTCACATTCTTTGTATCTTTGAAAAGTTAATTTTAAGACATCCAAAGATTTGTTTATATAATCATATTATCTTTCACGTTCACCTATTTCATATTTGCATCATCTACATTCATTCCATCCTCAATGGTCTCTTCAATTTTTTTTCTCTACAATAGTCATGGAATTAGATGTTTCAATATTATTCATTTCTCGAATCCTAAAACTTCTAGCTCTTTGTTGTTTTTCCTCCTCTTTATTTGCTTCAATTTTAACAGGGATCCTAACCTTCCTTTGTTTCCTCTTTTGGAATTATTTTTATTCCATGATTATCAAATTTAGAAGTACAATTAATGTGAATAATAAAAAATCTTCTTTTTATTCCTCTTCAAAATGACTCATCAAGTACATTTTTCCACTTTAGAATTGTTGCAAGGGTTTACTCTTTCCAAAACTGAATAGGATATTACATGCAAATTGTTTGTGTAATTAATTATTCACTAATTACTATTTCCTTAAGCATACTTAGGATAATGCATACATGGTAGTTTGCATTTGAGACACTTAGGAGTTTGCACCTTTATTTGCACATGGTGTAGGAAAAATTCTACTGTAGGTGGAGATAGTTTTTATGACATTCTACATTATGTGTTGTCTCCACCTTTAGTGCACTTATCACTTTATCATCCTCCACATGTTGCACATACTTCATTGCATAATGGAGGGTGATCTATCTTTGGTGGATTTGTGATTCCACCTTGTGTGGGTGATAATTTATCTCCTCCTTCTCATGGTCTCTTATTTCCTTGCCTATATATGTAGGCACATCTATTCATTGTATCAACGAATTAAATTAATTTAGCTATTGCATTCTTGATGAGAATACAATTTTTTCTTGTCTATATCATCTCTCTTGTCTTTGTGTTATTCATTGGCCTCTAGATCTTGAGTTGTTTCTATTGTAAAATTATTAGATGGTATCAGATAAATTCTTACATGGTATCAAAGAAATTCTTACATGGTATTAGAGACATAAGAGTGTCATTGGTTTTCCATTAGAGACATTTTTGGTGCAACTTGGGGTTTTGCATTTGTGGTTTTCTATTGCAAGTCAATATTGGATCTTGCTTGTGTAAATCATAGGTTGGCATCATATTAAGGAGGTCCAAAAAACCCTAAATCAACTTTTGTTTCATCCAAATTAGACACCAAAGGACAAATCTAGAGTCATTTGAAGTTTGGAGGTGTGGTGGCAGAGATTCAGGAAAAATAATTACGGAGACGATTTTTAAACAACAATATCTCAGTCTTCTAGACTCCTTTTTTTGAGCAATTTTAGTTTTGGGGTTAATTTCATGATCTACACAATGGTGTAGGTGGTTTCTAATCTTTGATCCTACATTTTTCTGAAAAAAATGGTAATCCCATTTTTTGCAACTTCCAAGGCCTTGTTCGGGCTCATACAAACTCCTTTTCAAGCACTTTTTTTAAAAAAGAGTGCATAATTGTTTTTGTATTTTACAGTGGTGCTATCAAAATATAGTGACAGATAAAAATTTTACTTTCATAATTTTACGTAGTTTTGCAATTATAATCCATAGACCTTAGTTTGGTCTTTTGCATAATTATCTAAGTCTATTATAACCTAATTGGGGGGGTAATCATTTGTTTTTATAATGTGAGAAGTGTATAATTGTTGTAATCATGGGATATGAAACACGTCTTTTTGTAATAACTTTGACTGAGGGTAATTATGAGTCATGGGAAAAAGGAATCACCGCACATTATAGGTGGATTAACCTCTTGCCTCATCTTTATGTACTCATTCATGAGCCAAAGTTAGAGTGGAATCAATTAATTTGGGGAGATAAGAATGATTATATCAAAAGATTGATTTATAATAGCTTCAGCTCATATATTTTCTATGAAATCTACCCCAAGTTCAGTCCTATTGAGTGCCCACACACAATTTGGACCATTATTTGGGAGCATTTTGGAGATCATTGTGTTCCTCCATTCCCAGTTGATTATGTTGTATATTTTCTCATTCCACTTTATGATGCAGACAATATTCCCTTTGATGATGATATCTTAAAGAAGATATCTATGTAGATTTATGATCCAAAGCCTCCACTTATAGCTCCTACTTCTCCAGTTGAGATAACACATTCATCTCGTGTTGGTGATTCCAATGAGTCACTCAAAGAGATATTTATTTGTCTTCTTGGTTGGGATTCCTTCTCGCCAGATATTGATTCATTATTCATGGAGTCTCACATTTCAGATTTGGAAGACATACTTGAGGGGATTTCTCTACTTTTTTATGATAGCATCACTATATTTTGAGAATATTCTTTTTTATGATAGCATTCACTTGATATGTCACATTTCTTGGTTTAGGTTGATCGTGCCTATGTGATGAATTCTTCAATTTTGAAGACTCCCACTCAGTTTTCAAAGGAATCTCTTGTACTCGATGATAGTTGTGGAAATCATATTGTCACTTCATCTTTATCTTTGGAGCTTGTTCACAATCAGTTACCATTGGTTCCTTATTTGTCACCTTCTTCTAAGATCTGTTATGTTCCTGATTAGTTCATGTCATCTTCTTCATCCAAGGACATGGCAACACATGAGAAGATTTTAGAGAAAACGTTATCATACTACATTTGGATTGTACTTCCTAATTCCTATCCAGAATGGGAATTATTCTTGCATTTAAACTTGGTCTATCATCTTCCCAAGGGGAGAAATGTTGTTTGTAGGCATTGGACTATGTTTTGCCTTAAAGCACTCACCATTTTTGTAGGACATTGTTCATTATGGGGGTGTTATGTTTTCTCATTCATTCCTTCATATAGAGGGATAATTAATTGTATCTACATGATGTATGTAGTCCTTGGGGGGTATTGAGTCCTCCGTCCATGCATCTTGTTTGTTTTTTCTCTCTTTTGGGGGGGATTTTTTTCCCATGTGGTTTTCTCCCTTTCTCCACTTTATAAGAGATTTCTCTCATTGCATTGCATTTACATATTGTATATGGGTACCTAACATGGCCCAATAGATGAGACTCATCTTGTATTGTGATTTTAAGTGTATTCTCCTAAGTTGCACTTAAGGAGGGGCGTTGGTGTAATTAATTATTCACTAATTACACTTTACTTAAGTTTACTTAGCATAATGCATGCACAGTAGTTTGTATTTGAGACACTTATGAGTTTCTACCTTTATTTGCACATAGTTTAGGAGAAACTCCACTTTAGGTGGTGATAGTTGTTATCACATTCTACTTTATGTGTTGTCTCCACCTTTAGTGCACTTGTCACTTTATCATCCACCACATGTGGCACATACTTCATTTCACAATGGAGGATGATCCACTTTTGGTGTACATGTGATTCTACCTTATGTGGGTGATAAGTTATTTCCTCCTTATCGTGGTCTCTTATTGGCTTGCTTATATATGCATGCACATCTATTCATTGTATCAATGAATTCAATGAATTCATCTATTATATTCTTGATGAGAATATAATTTCTTCTTGTCTATATCATCTCTCTTGTCTTTGTGCTATTCATTGGCCTCTAGATCTTGGGTTGTTTCTATTGGCAAATTCTTACAAGGTATTAGAGCAATTCTTACACAAAGAGCTTGCACAAGATAATAATTATTAAAAAACTACACAATAAGTCATTTGTGGTCATACAATACATCTGAACTTGCAGTAAAATACCATAAGTTGTTTTCAATAAAAGTTGAAAATTAATGGTAAAAAAAAGATCTTGTATATGAAATAGGATCTTGATTTTGTTTTCAAAATGAAATCCTATATCCTAAATGGGATCTTGTTTCCTTTTGAGTCATTAATTTTATAAAAAAATAAAATGGGATCCTATTTTTTGAACATAATCTTATTTCTAGAATGAGGTCCCATTCCAAAAAAAAAGAATTCTTTGTCTGGTTTTATCTGAAGTTTTTGGGTCAAAAATAGGCATGGGGAGTCGACCCTTAGATTTAGACCTATATTGACCTACATCATGTTTTTGAATTAAAAAGTAGCCAAAATAAGGGGGCTGACCCAAAGAAAACATAGCCAGCACGAGAAGTGCAAACTACCAGCGCACCACCAGAGTAAGCAGACCCTCAGCCAATCCCTTTTTTAAAAAACATAAACCAAAAAATAGAAACAACAAGCCCCAACTTCACCATGAAGTTGGTAACCAGCCTGTTAACACCAACAGACCCCAACTTCACCATAAAGTTGGTAACCAGTCTGTGCAAGTTAGTACCAGCAGAGTTTAAACCATAAGCAGAGTAGTAAGCAACAATAAAATAGTCACAAGAGTTAAACAGAGAAACTAAAAGGCCTAGAGCGGCCAACCAATGAAACTAGCCAAAAAAACTGAGAATAAAAAAGGAATAGAAAACTACTTGGGGTTATTACCCCCTCCACTAAGCCACAGCTTGAGCCAGTCTTCTGCAAGGAATTAGAAGAGCTTCCCATCATTCTGGTCCTCCCTCGGGGTAACCATTTTTTTCATGTGCAACAGCTAGAGAGTCGTTGCCGCTGAATGCATGACTTTGACCACAAACTCAGTAATCATGTTGAAAATTTCCCCTAACTCCTTGATTTCCTCCTTAACCTCCTGAAGATCCTTCTTGGAGATAGAATCCAGGAAGGAGGTTTGCAACCGCTTAACATCCTTCTGCAATTGAATAAGGTCACCCACAACTTCAATCTTACTCTTAGCCTCCACCTTTCTTTCCTCCGGGGCCTCCTCCTTATTACCACCACTATCCTTCTTGGTATCTGACACCACCTGGGGGCCAGGTGGTGAGGTAGCCGTGAGCGGCAACTTCGATTTTTTACCCTCAAACAAATTCTTTTTAGATAAATCAATGGTGGGCAATTTGAAACTAGCATGGATCTGGGATGAATCGTGGCTCTTCTCAGCCCCATCCATAGACTGGGAGACTTTGTTGTTTTTGTCATGGTTGCTCTCATCCTTCTTAATTTTCTTCCCTTTCTTATTATCCCCACTACTTCCATGACACTATTAAAGACTGATTTTGGACATGTATGATGACTTTTTGTAGAATTTTTTAACCAAAGAAAAGCCCATTATAAATCAGATTGTTTAGATTTCAAATATATAGTTTTTTTACTATTGGATTATTTCTATTTTCAAATATTTTTAATGTAACTAGTCCATAAAATTGAAATAATAAGTTTTCTTTTATTTATTTATTTAATGTTTTGTGAAAAAAAAATTATTTGACATCAATCGCACATAATTCTTTTCAATTTGAAAAAAAAATGATAAGTTTAGGTCTATGTATGGTTGTCATACATGAGAGGTTTTTATAAACAACAATTAGGGCCAATAAAAATAAATAAAAAATATTCAACAAAATTACAAAGGACGTCTTTGTTAGGAATAAGGTGTCTCAACCTTGTATATTTCCTTACATTTGATATTATTTGTTTTGTAATTAATTATTTGCAAATAATGTATTTAAGTTTGATATTCGTTCTATCATTTAGTTGAGTGAACATGTTGTGTTTTCACTCCACTTGGAAGATGACAAGGATGATCAAACTTGGTCTAGGTGGATCTAGACATCCCTTTCTGTAGTAGAGGTTATTTTCCAAATGTCGGCACTTTGTGTTGGATTTTAGAAAGACAAATCCACCCAAGAACACCTGCATGCAAGACTATCACAAGAAGCAAGAAACAGACAGAAGAGAGAAGAAGCTATGGCGGCCAAAAAGCCAGAGACATCGTATGCAACAGAAAACAATATATTAACAATATGTTTCTATGAATTACAATGTGATGTGAAAATCTGTAAAGAAAACTAAGAGGTGAATCCTTATAAAAGGAATCACGAAACCCTAAAAGGGAAAAACCTAAGGTTAGCTTAAGCAACTAGAGTGAATAGGTGAGTTAGTAATTAGATCATAATGATTTAATTAATAACCTGATAGACTATTACTCTAACACCCCCCCTTAAGATAAGCTTAGGGAGAAGCAAAACCTAGGAAACTACTGCAGAAAGCAGGAAAGATGGGTCCCGAAAACAAGGCCTGATCAGGTACCCAAAACAAGAAAAGAACTAGAAGGAAACTAAGCCTTCAATCTAAGGAAAGTCCCAGAAAGAGGAACAAGAAAGAGCAAGAAGCATCTCCGAAGCATGGAACTGTAAACTCTGTCAGAAGAGACTGCTGGAACCCCCACTAAAGTGCATGACTAGGTAGAGAAGACAATGTCTGAAGAGCTGATCAATCGAACCAGGAAGCAATAGAACCAATAGGTGAACCCCCCCCCATAATGCTGAACCGGGAGAGGTGACAGGAACACTGAAATGTAATGCCAGAAACATCTGCAAAATGAAGAACCAGGAACACCATAGTGCAACAGAAGTACAAGCACAGGATAAAGGGTGGTGTCACCGACACACAGCATGGGCTAATTTCGTGGAAGGTATGCTCACTTGACAAAGGTGGATATGCCTAAAATGGCATAAGCATCATAACCCCCCATGGCACTTTATAACAGAGTGTGAGAACAAAAACCATACAAGGTGTACAAGATCCCAGATATACAGAAGAAGGCACTTTATCTCAGTGCATTTACAGAATAAAGATGCATCAGAAGAAGCATACAAGCTCAAAAGTCAGAAAGAAGAGTGAGCTAGAATATCAGAAGAAGAGATCCCAGGACCTGTAGACCCAAGCAATCCACCAGAGTGCATAAAATGCCAAACTCAGAGAAGAGAAAACCTGGAGCAGAATCTGGAAAAAACACTCCTGCAACTGAATAGTTCACTGAACCAGCTTTTTGACGATATCTGGTTTGCCAAAAAAGGAGTCCGGATGAGCCAGTTATGACTCCCGGAAGGCAAAAGCAAACATCCAACTTCAACAGAAAAAAACACTATCAAAATAGAAGAACCCAAAAACCTAACCTCCATCATCAAAAAGTGCTCAGAAAGAGCTTTCTGACGGTATATGGAAGTCAGAAAAAGACCCCCCGATGCTCAAGATAGAGCGAAAACAGTCCCGGGGGGTTAGAAAGGCCTCAAAAGGTAAGAAATAAGCCCCTGGGGCTAAAAAAATTAGGCCCCCTGGGCGCATGGCGCACGCAGGGGGCTGGGGCCGAGCCCCCGATCACCCATGTGACCGCCCGCTGGGCTAAAGCTGCCCCGGGCGGTGCAGGGGTGGCGAACCAGGGCTGAGCGGCGCTACGGAGGCGGCCGGGCGGAGCATGCGCGGCGGTGGCGGTGCGACGGCGGGTTGGAGGCGCGCGGGTGGCGCGCTGGCGGCGCATCCGTGAAATGCCAAATTTGCCAAAAAAAATAGAAAAATGTTTTTTTTTCTCGAAAATCATGCCCGTACGGCCCTGGAAGGCCAAGAAATTTCTCCCAGACACCCCGGTGTCCAAATCGGACGTGCCTTATATGGATTCTAGGGTTTTTGGGCCTTTTGGACGCAACCGTGAGGTCGGTTTTGGTCCAAAGTGTCTCAAAAAACAAAGACCCCCCAGAATCAATGAAAGATGCCAGAAAAACCTCTGAAACCCTCTGTGTCTGGTGCGCTTCAACAAAACACGAACAACCAACAGCAAGATGGCTCTGATACCATGTTGGATTTGAGAAAGACAAATCCACCCAAGAACACCTGCATGCAAGACTATCACAAGAAGAAGCAAGAAACAGACAGAAGAGAGAAGAAGCTATGGCGGCCAAAAAGCCAGAGACATCGTATGCAACAAAAAACAATATATTAACAATATGTTTCTATGAATTACAATGTGATGTGAAAAATATGTAAAGAAAACTAAGAGGTGAATCCTTATAAAAAGAATCACGAAACCCTAAAAGGGAAAAACCTAAGGTTAGCTTAAGCAACTAGAGTGAATAGGTGAGTTAGTAATTAGATCATAATGATTTAATTAATAACCCGATAGACTATTACTCTAACACTTTGGACAATGTGTAAGGTAATCATGACTGAAATGGTTATGACAGATTCCTATGACGGTCATTAATATTTGTAAGAGCTAATTGTGAAAGATTCGATGACAGGTGAAGACATGCAAAAAATGTGGCAACTGATCATGTTGAGTATTGTACACTCTTCTGCAATGCGTGGGGTTTGGGGCATCGACCCGAAAAAAAATTGGGTTCCTATTTTTTCGAAGAATGGTAAAACCCTAATACGGTTGTCTTTGGAAATTTCCCTAAAAAGGGAAGTGCATGATATAAGCGTTCTAGGGTTGCAAATCACTGGGGGAGAAGTTAGTGTATTGTTGGAATACTGTTATGCTGTCGGATTTGTCTTCAAGTGTCGATTATCTCCTGAAAGAACTTGCATTGCAAGTGTATTGTAAACAACAATAGTTTTGATTAATACATTGTGCAGGTTTTGGAGTGCTGGGGTTTTTTACCGAAAGTTTTTTCCCAGGGTAAATCATTGTGTCATTCTCATTTTTCTATGTATACGTGTTATTGCAGCAACATCTAAGTTAATTGTATTAACATTCTGTAATGATAAGGGTTAAATCTGAATTTGCACGATCCTCTTCTCATGAGTTTAGCGTAGGGAATTTTTTTTCGCACACTTAGTTTCCTTTCAGTCTTCATCAATCTTGAATGTCTTGTGATATTTACCCAAAAGGATTCAGAAAAAATACTTTTATTTGGGTTAAAATATGGTCGCTGTACACGGGCATAGTATGGTCCTAAAAAATGACTTTTAAACAATCATTCTTAGACATGTCTATTAACAATTAATTTGTATCATCTAGGTATCAAAATAAATTACATATTATATTTGGATACTACACTTTGTGTACTGCATTTATATTACTAACTTTTCTAAAGATTCAATTTTTAAGTGCTTCAAATTTTTAGGTAAATTGTGACTTTATGGAAAAACAATTCCACTTATTCACCAAAAGGTAGACTCACCTTCTTCCACACACCTTGACACTCTTACCTTCACCAGATATCTCTAATAACTTGAAACCATTGAGCACTTCATTTACAAGCCAGTCTTGATGTTTTTATTTTATTTTAGAGAATACCAAAATTTGTCTTGAAGATAATAAAAGTACCCATGAGAATCTTGAATCTAATTACAAGTTGTTCCTAAACAAATGGAGTGTGATTGTTGCCCACATGTGACTATTCATTGTTGTAAATGAGCTTTGAAATGCTATGAATAAGGGTTTTTAGTCCATTTGATGATATTCTTCAAGAATAAAAGAATGTCATACTTTGAGAATGGTTAATAGATCTAGTTTTTCTTCATAATAAACATGTTCCTTATTTATGCTTCATAACTAGATGAAATTGGCTTCAAAAATAATCTATATGACATATCTCCCTCATTAAGAAGATGATACCCTTGTTGAATGATTACGAATAAATCTTTGATCTCTCACTATCATATTATCTTGTTCCAAAGGCTACTTAGTGTGAACATGTTCTAGCAAGGGAAAAAAACATAAATAGTATATACCTGAAACAAGCTAACTTCTCAGAATCATTAATTTAATTTGTGGGGACATTAATCCACAATGATGTCTCCGTGCAAGCATTTCTTACATTTATTATTTCCTTGGCAAATAAGATATGTCTTCTTCAATATCCTTTTTAGACTACTCCAAATGTCATTTATCAATACAAGAAAAGCAACGACTTTTCCTTTTGTGTTTGGAACATAAGAGAGCACTTTCTCTAGGTTTTTCCCTCACCTCTCTTTGAGAATGTATAAATTTCCATAACATACCATTAATGTCATTAGTATTGAATTAATTTACTAATTAGCATGATGTTTTGGCCCCTCTTTTTAAAAAGTGGTGAGTCATTGTATCAACATCCTCCATTTGAAATTTCATAAAATTAGAATTTTCTCCAATATTAAATTGGTACTGATATAACGAACTATATTATAGTGGAGTTGGATGCTAATGTAGATGAAGTCGCCAATGTATAACACCTACAAAATGTTAGGGACATGTATCGAAGTGTATTGTTCTAAAAATGTTTTCCATATTGATTAATGTGTCATGATAAAATGACTTGGGATGTTTCCTTTAAATGTAATCCTTAGACACACAAAATCAATGTTTTTAGCACACATAGTAATAGGGAATGAGACCTCATTTATGAGATTATCAATCTTTGCATGCAAATAATCTGAATTTTTAAAAATGAAGACATAATCATCCCTATGATCCTACCCAGTAAGATACTTGCAATTA
This sequence comes from Thuja plicata, assembly GCA_018584345.1. Classification (NCBI taxonomy): domain Eukaryota; kingdom Viridiplantae; phylum Streptophyta; class Pinopsida; order Cupressales; family Cupressaceae; genus Thuja; species Thuja plicata. Next base: position 1,870,976 of record MU224206.1, read on the forward strand.
TAATTAATCTAAAGCAAACATATCAGAAAAAAAAAATGCATGATCAAAGACATTCAAAATTGATTTAATTAAAAAATTGTATCTTAGATTAATGTGTGCATTAAAAACCCACAAAAATGCTCTATAATTATACATTAGAATCATGTGCATAATAACAAAAATATAAATATGTTTGTCGATGTAAAAATAGATTTAAATACTATACCTTGTCCATCAACCTCGTAAAACAAATCTTTAATAATAAGCTTCAATAAATGCTATGAGAATGAATTTTATACAAATAGATTTCCATAATTAACATTAATGTTGTAAGGAAGCAAACATCATGTGATACGCGACAAAACGGAACAAGATTTTTAATTTTTATTTTCTGTTAACGTTTCGGTGACGTCATATTTGACATTCCCACACATATATGTTGATCAATGATTGGAATGACGAATCTCACTCATTACCTTGGGTTTCATGAATTCTTAAGCTTTCGAATATTTTGAAGATGAGAATTTTCTAATGTATATATGTATGTTATATAGTTTATAAATTTATGCATATTTCAAAATATTAAAAAAGCTAATTATCACTGTTTCTATTGGGTGAGGATAAAAATACTAAGGATAAAAATATTTTTTATCGTAAATAAATATATAAAATTTATAAACTTTATAGCCCCTACGCACCATTGAATGTAGATTCTCTTCTTTGTCCTCCAGTCTTCTTCTTTGTTTTAACCACCAATTTTTCAGAAATGCTAGAGATGCAGCGGCTGAATCTAGATTAACTTCTTCAACCTCCAATCTTCTTCTATTCTTTAACCACCATTTTTTTCAATGATGCAAGAGATGCAACGATCGTAGAAGCTCTTTCGACAGTCGCTCCTCCTCCTTTTCTTGATCTTATGCAGGTCCTTTGTCTTCATCTAGTTAAGACTGTGGGGGCTATGGATTTTGGTTATGGGTTTTTGTAAAGATTTTAGGGGTTGAATAATCTTACCAACAAATGGGAAAGCTAGAGAGGCTTGTTCGTCTTAACGTACATCAAAACAAAATTACGACCATCCCCTCATTATTTGGTGGATGTTCTTCGCCTGTGGAGCTTTTTCTAGGGCATAATCAATTGTCCTCAATTCCTATGGAGTTTGGAACCCTTTCATCCCTGAAAACCCTAGACCTTTGTTGTAATCTGATCAGAGTTTCCAGAGGATGCATGCAAGATGCAACTTGTGGTCTTGGGTTTATCAGATAACCGTCTTACTAGGTTGCAACAAAGCTTGGCAATATGACCACATTGAGGAATCTTCTATTGATGGGGAATCCTTTCAGAGGGCCAAGAAGTAGGGTTTAGTTTGGTACTACAAAGGTAAGCTTCTATTGGTTCAAATCCTTTGTCCAACATTCTTGACAAGTTATAGAAAAATTGGTGATTATTGTCCTAATGAATTTGTCTGTAAATTTCTCAAACCTTTTTATTATTAGATTTTGTCAGATTGTCGAGGAATGGAGTATCGGCTCAGTAGGCAAGAGAACGAAAGAAAGCATGAGATAGGTATACCATAAGACTCTTAATTATATTTTTTCTTCTATTAGGGTTTCAATTTAATGTGTTGTAAACAAATGTACAGGGCTAAGCCAAAATCCTTATCTATTAAGACTTTTCTATCAAGAAAGATCTTGATAAGCCTTGCATTTATTATATTGTTTGGCTTCAAAAGAATGCAACACTGTTGACTTTTGTAATTGAAAATTTATGATATCTATATCTTTTTGAAATCCCTATGTATCTTATGGCGCACTTATTATTGCTACTTACTTCCCTTCCCAATTATATCCATGGTTTTTTATTGGTTGTGGATTTGGGTTTTTACTACATGTTGGAATGTATTCTTCCACTGCCAAAATACACATGGTTTAAATGCAACTGCTTCTGTGCTTACAATCATTTCAATCAATGGAGATAAAATCATAGCTAAGACTGATGATTTTATATGCGCCACATTAGACTGGTGACCCCTAGATAAATGTGATTACGGGACTTGCAGTTGGGGAAATACATCTTTGCTTAATTTGGTAGGTCCATTTTACACCCTCCCCCTTTCATTGCTAGACAACTTTGTAGAGTTTCTTTATATTGTGGATTGAGTTTTAAATTTCCATTAACTAGTTGGCATCAAAACATTTTCATGTTTTTTTTTTATTTTTCTTTAAGTAGAGTGGATGTTTCAAATGAAATATTTCTAAATTATGGGTCTTATTTTTGCTTTTTATATAACTTTATCTCCATTTGTTCATAAAAATGTATCAAGTTGCCTCAAGGGTGATATTTATTATTACTTTGTATACAACTTTAATCAGTGAGGGATTTGTTGTTTAAGAAGTACTTTTTGAAAAAAATGTTCATTGTTGTTAACAGTTAGTAACATCACATAGCGGGATAGTTTTTAGGTTGTGCATTTTAAGAGTATTGACAAATTAAAAAATTATAGGTATAGAACTTAGAAGGTGAATGCAAAGACTTTTTTAGGGCACATGTTTTGTCACCATACACAAAGAAATTAAACTTTGAATGGAATTACAAAATATTCCTTCTAGGATATTAAAAATTCAAACAGGACATTACATCTTCAACACTGACAAAAAACTTAATTGACACAAATTGCATAAAGATTCTGAAGGGTTGAGTTAAAGAGTTTGTAATGAAAGATTTGAAGATCTGATAGAAAGTGTTTGTACATGTCTCTACAAGTTTTACTATTACAAACTACAAAAATTGTAAAGAAATCTATTAGATGTAAGATTGTACAAAGAGCATATGGTGGCAATGATTTCATCTTACAACATATTGTGCTACAACGTGAGGAATCTTACCATATATTCCTCCCTCTAATTTTAAAAATCGTGAAGCAAATATAGGAAGGATGTTCTCTCTATAGTAAACACATTATAGAATCTGTTCTTACAAATTTTAATAAGCTTTTAAAAATAAAGACATAATCATCCCTACGATCCTACCCAATAAGATACTTGCAATTATAATTAATCTAAAGCAAACATATCAGAAAAAAAAATGTATAATCAAAGACATTCAAAATTGATTTAATAAAAAAATTGTATCTTAGATTAATGTGTGCATTAAAAACCCACAAAAATGCTCTATAATTATACATTAGAATCATGTGCATAATAACAAAAATATAAATATGTTTGTCGATGTAAAAATAGATTTAAATAGTATACCTTGTCCATCAACCTCGTAAAACAAATCTTTAACAATAAGCTTCAATAAATGCTATGAGAATGAATATTTATATATTAAATGCTATGAGAATGAATATTTTATTTTATAGAAGGAGATTTCCAAAATTAGCATTAATGTTATAAGAGAAGCAAACATCATGTGATACGCGACAAAACGGAACAAGATTTTTTTGTTTTTATTATTTTCTGTTAACGTTTGGGTGACGTCATATTAGACATTCACACACATTTCGCAAACTTTTGTTTACCTATATTTTATTATTGTTGTTGTTATATGTTGATCAATGATTGGAATGACGAATATCACTAATTATTACCTTGGGTTTCATGAATTCTTAAGCTTTCGGATATTTATTTTATTTTATTCTACTTTTTGTTGTAGTAATCAAAAGTTATTGCAATGAGTTGCCTTGCCTTATATTCTTCCGAAAGGTATTATAGCTGTTAAAATAATGGTATCTTCTTTATACATCATGTCAATCAAATTTTAAAATGATATTTGGAAGATGAGAATAAACAATTATGCCCTTCTTTGTGTTGACTTAAGTATAAAATATATCATTTATTGCTAATAAAATTTGTAAGTTATTGTTATCAATAGTTGTTAGTTCATGCCTGTGGCAGAATATATCATTTATTGCTAATAAAATTTGTAAGTCATTGTTATTAATAGTTGTTGGTTCATGTCTATGGCAGATAATTATGCATTTGTTTGATGCATATCGGTAATTAATTCAATCAATAGTATTGAAGAAATTTTTAATATATATGTATATTATAAAGTTTATAAATTTATGCATGTTTTGAAAATATTAAAAAAGCTAATTATCATTCTTTCTATTGGTTGAGAATAAAAATTCTAAGGAGAAAAATATTTTTTTGATTACAAATAAATACATAAATTTTTGAAACTTTATTACTTTATAGCCCCCATGCACTATTGAGTGTGGATTCTCTTCTTTGTCCTCCGGTTTTCTTCTTTGTTTTAACCACCATTTTTTTTTTCAGAAATGCAAGAGATGCAGCAACTGAATGTAGATTATCTTCTTCATCCTCCAGTCTTCTGCTATGCTTTAACCACCATTTTTTTCAATGATGCAAGAGATGCAGCGGTCGTAGAAGCTCTTTTGACAGTCGCTCATCCTCCTTTTCTTGATCTTATGCAGGTCCTTTGTCTTCATCTAGTTAAGACTGTGGGGGCTATGGGTTTTGGTTATGGGTTTTTGTAAAGATTTTAGGGGTTGAATAATCTTACCAACAAATGGGAAAGCTAGAGAGGCTTGTTCATCTTAACGTACATTAGAACAAAATTACGACCATCCCCTCATTATTTGGTGGATGTTCTTCGCCTGTGGAGCTTTTTCTAGGGCATAATCAATTGTCCTCAATTCCTATGGAGTTTGGAACCCTTTCGTCGCTGAAAACCCTAGACCTTTGTTGTAATCTAATAAGAGTTTCCAGAGGATGCATGCAAGATGCAACTTTTGGTCTTGGGTTTATCAGATAACCGTCTTACTAGGTTGCGACAAAGCTTGGCAATATGACCACATTGAGGAATCTTCTATTGATGGCGAATCCTTTCAAAGGGCCGAGAAGTAGGGTTTAGTTTGGTACTACAAAGGTAAGTTTCTATTGGTTCAAATCCTTTGTCCAACATTCTTGACAAGTTATAGAAAAATTGGTGATTATTGTCCTAATGAATTTGTCTGTAAATTTCTCAAACCTTTTTATTATTAGATTTTGTCAGATTGTCGAGGAATGGAGTATCGGCTCAGTAGGCAAGAGAACGAAAGAAAGCATGAGATAGGTATACCATAAGACTCTTAATTATATTTTTTCTTCTATTAGGGTTTCAATTTAATGTGTTGTAAACAAATGTACAGGGCTAAGCCAAAATCCTTATCTATTAAGACTTTTCTATCAAGAAAGATCTTGATAAGCCTTGCATTTATTATATTGTTTGGCTTCAAAAGAATGCAACACTGTTGACTTTTGTAATTGAAAATTTATGATATCTATATCTTTTTGAAATCCCTATGTATCTTATGGCGCACTTATTATTGCTACTTACTTCCCTTCCCAATTATATCCATGGTTTTTTATTGGTTGTGGATTTGGGTTTTTACTACATGTTGGAATGTATTCTTCCACTGCCAAAATACACATGGTTTAAATGCAACTGCTTTTGTGCTTGCAATCATTTCAATCAATGGAGATAAAATCATAGCTAAGACAACTGATGATTTTATATGCGCCACATTAGACTGGTGACCCCTAGATAAATGTGATTACGGGACTTGCGGTTGGGGAAATACATCTTTGCTTAATTTGGTAGGTCCATTTTACACCCTCCCCCTTTCATTGCCTATACTAGACAACTTTGTAGAGTTTCTTTATATTGTGGATTGAGTTTTAAATTTCCATTAACTAGTTGGCATCATAACATTTTCATGTATTTTTTTTATTTTTCTTTAAGTAGAGTGGATGTTTCAAATGAAATATTTCTAAATTATGGGTCTTATTTTTGCTTTTTATATAACTTTATCTCCATTTGTACATAAAAATTTATCAAGTTGCCTCAAGGGTGATATTTATTATTACTTTGTATACAACTTTAATCAGTGAGGGATTTGTTGTTTAAGAAGTACTTTTTGAAAAAAAATGTTCATTGTTGTTAACAGTTAGTAACATCACATAGCGGGATAGTTTTTAGGTTGTGCATTTTAAGAGTATTGAAAAATTAAAAAATTATAGGTATAGAACTTAGAAGGTGAAAGCAAAGACTTTTTTAGGTCACATGTTTTGTCACCATACACAAAGAAATTAAACTTTGAATGGAATTACCAAATATTCCTTCTAGGATATTAAAAATTCAAACAGGACATTACATCTTCAACACTGACAAAAAACTTAATTGACACAAATTGCATAATGATTCTGAAGGGTTGAGTTAAAGAGTCTGTAATGAAAGATTTGAAGATCTGATAGAAAGTGTTTGTACATGTCTCTACAAGTTTTACTATTACAAACTAAAAAAATTGTAAAGAAATCTATTAGATGTAAGATTGTACAAAGAGCATATGGTGGCAATGATTTCATCTTACAACATATTGTGCTACAACGTGAGGAATCTTACGATATATTCCTCCCTCTAATTTTAAAAATCGTGAAGAAAATATAGGAAGGATGTTCTCTCTATAGTAAACACATTATAGAATCTGTTCTTACAAATTTTTAAATGGTGTATATGAAATCAAAACATGGAGCATAAAATCTACCAGTCTTTCTGAAAAATTTCTAAGCATAACTTTGACGTCTAAGGAAGCATGCCCATCAGAGCCCTCTTTCTCATCATAATGGTGTTTACCATGAATTCTAAAACATTTCTAACAGCACATCGTACATGTATAAAAAGCTCACTTATTCTTCATCTTCCATGGAAAACCTAGATGCAAAGCTTATAAAGATAAGCCCTAAGAAACATCAAATATCTTGAAATATCCACATGCACGACTATATCCACAACACGACCGGAGTAATAGAGAATATCAAAGTAGAATTATACTTGTCTGAAGAAAACATAGTATGTTATCATAATCATGGTGAATCTTTCCTGCAAATAAATAATACATACAATAGTCAGCATAATGAATTGTTTTAAAATTAGCATAGTATGTACGCACTAAATGCTTGTTATAATTTCTTTTTAGATTTTATTTTCATAGTTCATTTGTTTATCCTAATCAAAAGTGTTAACTATTCATACATGATTTCATTTTGTGCACAAAAGTGAAACTTCTTTTGGGAGCCAACAAGTACTCAACAACTATTGACATGTGGTATGGGTTGTATAATGACATTTTTTAGCAAAAGAGCCTCTTTTTCTGAGGAAAAACTAAAATGGATCAATTACATAAGGTATGCATCCTCGGACCCTTAAAGTTTGCATACAAGATTATTTCAATTTACAACATCATTTGTTAGAATGCTAACAACTTTGTGCTTAATGGTTATTGCAGATATTTAGGATCTTTAGTGCACAACCTCAGAAGATGTGGCTAGAATTTATTAATTTTCCACAAACAAAATGTATATTTGCTCAACAAACATGACTATCTTAAATCTTTATGAAACTATTGCAAATTATTACTATCATAAATCAGAATAATTTTGTTCATCGAGTCTCCATAGATCCAACCAATCTAAATGCAACATTACAGTTTTTTTTTTAATTTTTGTATTCTAACATGAAATTCTTAAAAGAAGAAAATTTGCATGTATAGTACTTTAGATGCAAGATAAAACTTTTGTACAAAGTCTTATTTATGTAACTTTTCAACACATTTTTTCCTTTTATCTGTATTTTTTTTGCTTATCCTATAAATCTCAACATTGTTCATGGAACATGAAAAAGAAAACTATTATAATTTATATTTGCCATAAGTTTCCATACCTTGCAACTTTTGCACCTTACAACATGTGGAATCCATTAATGAGTACATATGTTGTAGTTCCACTTGGGTAAGTTAACTTGTAGCCAATAATTATTATCTGTAGCAAATTGCATGGAACAAAAATCAATGGTCAACGTGAATTAAATGCAAGATTCCTTTTTTTTATAATGATAAATTGATTCTATTACTGTCCTAAGGGATACCATTCTAAACAGGCCTGTAAAACTCACTACAAATAGATAACTAATTATCCAACTAAGTTTTGGGTTCTTAATGTCTTTGGCATCAAAGCCTGGTGAAGGGCTACCCACTTGGGAATCAACCTTAATTCTCATAGCAAGAAGGTATGATCAAAATCCTCCTACATTGTACAAGATAAATCAAAACCCAAATAAAGAGCAATGATTAGAGAAATTTCACAGAGATTATAAAAATTAATCCTAGACTAGAAATAAGACTGGAAAAATTATTGCTTACCTCTAAATGCAATACCATTGCAAGCTACCACACAAGTTTGAATTACAGTGATCTCTTGTCTGGTAAAGGGGTTTTTGAGAAGTCTAATATTTTCCAAAATCTTTGTCCATGTTTTGATTAAAAAAAACCAAAAAAAAAAACCAACAACCCAGCAGAAACATTAAGAAAATGGATGACCCCTACTGTAAGACTAAAATTCATGACAATTATACTAAGCAAGATGCCAATCACCAGACTAGAAAACAACCCTCTGATAGTGATCTGCTCCTACCATATAGGGACCTTTTTATTGTCAAATATATCTTCTATACTCAACTCATTAATAATATCTTATGGAAATTGGAGTAATGTTTGGTTCTTCACTCTAAGAAGGTATATTTACATGGTTTCTTCATTATCTACTACATTTCTTGTACATCCTCATGTTCACGTGACTACATTTGGTCTATTCTACTTGATTGTTTTAGGTACTCAAAAAACACTTATCTCTTTGGCTCTTGAAATTGTTTGAGTTATCCGGTTATCCCCTTCTTCTCAACTCTGCATTTCTAAGACATTTTCTCTAGTAGAAAATATAGAAGCATTGATAAGGCACGTAAGCTATCTTGTAGGTTGCCACACATCACAACTACAACCCACGTGCCTTATCAATGCTATAAGTATTGAGTGCTAATTAAATCAAGACACAATACGTTGAAATACTTATCATTTGTGACAATTCGACGAAGGTTTAACTTTAACTGTAGATGTTTGGTAGTAGGTGACTCTTGGGACATACACATAAAATCATATTATATCATCTATTATAATGATTTAGCTGAATGCATTTAATGTTTATTCTTTTTTTTAAAATTTAACTCATACATTTCTTCTACTTTTATAATCATTTATATTTTATAATAGATCTTCAATGCTTATGTTATGTTATTTCTCTCAGACTTATGAAAAATTGATTTGATTAATATTCTCATTTCTCCAGCCACTCCTATTACATTTGTATATGCCTGTCATTTTCCACTATCTTAAATCAGAGAATTGTTTTTGTTTTGACAGAATAGAGATTCATGGATATACAATATTTTTTTTTCTCTATAAGCTACCCCCAATTGTTCATCTTCTACAAGAAACTACCATGTTACGAATATCTAATGAATAATATTTTTTTTGTAAATAGTTACTCCATTCAAAAACTTTCATTTATGATCGCCTCTTCAAAATGATTATGTTCTACATTATAATCAGTCCTTTCATAGAGGTGGTAAGCATTTTTCACTCATTATGCAAAGTAGAATTCTTCATTAAAATTTACATACAAATTTAAATTTCAAACCAATATGCCCCATTCAATATAACTATATGACTTGCACAAGTTCACTCTCTCTTACTCAAATTCTCATTTCACTATATCTTACCCCTAAAAGCATTACACTATAGGCAGGAACTTTGATGCGCGTGTCTCTTCTTAATATTGTTACCATTAATTTTAGTTCGCTTATTTGTATAAGTTTTATAAGAGGAGCCTTTTCAAGTACATTAAATAAATTGTATGCGTTAGCAGGATTATAAGGGAAAATAATGAAGTTTAGAGTAAGCAATGAACAATAGAGCTTGTAATGTATATTTTGATGAAGCAAAGGAGTCTAATAGTTATTTTAGGTTAGGGGAAACGAATAAATGTGATCAAAGGCATGTCAACTAAAAAAGGGTAAAAATATTTCAAATATTTTCAGTGTGTTCCTAGGATGCGCAGTGTCATGTTTACTAGTAACAAATTCAATGTTAACAAAGAAATAGAGCGCTAAAGCATCCTATCTATCCAATATTCTTTTTTTTATTGGTAAAGCAAATTGCACCCACTGTGAGGCTCAAATCCCTATCTATCCAATATTCTATGTGCATGTGACTATGTTCATTAATTAATTAAAATTTAGAATATAACATGATTTTGAATTTCCACTAATTAACAAATACAATCAAATATATACCCAAGAATTTGGATAGATGATTTTGCATTAAAGTCAATCAAAAAATATTTTTTCACTTAAGTAGAAAATGTCAATAAAAAATTAGAATGAAAGTTCATCTTTTTATAAGAAACACTTTTAATAACTCATATTAAGCATGGTCAAAGTTTAAGAGGACATATAACATTTACAATAAAAATGTGGTCAGTTAAAATTCATGATTGTAGAAAACCATGATAAAAAGAGTTTATAAAACTATACACTTGTGATGAAAGAAAAATGGAAATGGAAATGTGTGGTGAATAGGGTAGGGAATGAATCTTCAATAGGATGGTCAATCAAACTAGGAAGCATCACACCCCAAATTTCATCTCTCTCTCTCTCTCTCTCTCTCTCTCTCTCTCTCTCTCTCTCTCTCTCTCTCTCTCTCTCTCTCTCTCTCTCTCTCTCTCTCTCTCTCTCTCATTATATTAGGAAGGGGAAATTACCTTTTAAGCATAAGGGAAATCAAGTGTTGAACGGGCGTAAGGGGTTTTTGCCTTCACTAAGACTGATTGATTGATGTAATTTGGAATGGAGAAATGAAGGAAGTAGGAATGAGATAGGATGCAATGAATACAAATATGTAGATGCAGATAGATACTAGACTGATATGTAAATTCTGAAACCAAATTTAGATAGTAGACATTATAACTAACTTGCACAATAAGTTTCAACCCAAAATGTCTGTTAGGGGTGATATTGGGTACAAGGGGTGATTGAACTCACCTTTGATACTGGGAGTTTCCCATGATTAGCCAAAAAGAGATGAAGGTAGGAATTTAAGGTAGACTTTCAGATCTTCCTATAGTCGAATACGCAACTTTTTCACATGTCACCTACACACATAAAATAGAGACACTATTGGGAGAAAGGGGTTTGCCTCAGTCAAACCCCTGTATAGGAATTAACCTTGAAATCAATTTTAAATTGCATAAACAAAAAATGTGTTGTTAATAGTATAGGGTTGGCAAGATGTTATACCTTTAAAAGTGTTGATTTGCTAATGAAGATGCTTGAATTTTTTCTTGATGTAGTCTTGACCTTGGATCTAGGATAGGAAGAATGTGAATGCCTTCACACATGATAAGATATAGACATTACTCCATATCTTCCATGTTTGATGCTTGAATGAAGTTGATTTCTATTTGAATGCTTGAGTGCCTAAATTTAATTGTAAGGTAATTGGTTTAAGGATGCCTTAATTGAAGATAGATTAACTTTGATCCGAAAATGAGGGAGGTATTCTTGTACTTATACCATTTTGGGGCTCGAAGCTCAAAGGAGGCTAACAAGGATATGGAATACTACTCAAAATCAAAAGACCAAATCTCTAATTTAAATTTGGGCCTCTTTTTTAGTGTAATGGTTTAATCCCAAGGTAGGGGAAACCTAGGTCCCTCCTTAAACTCTAGGTCACCCTTTACGAGGCAAAAGGGACTCAAATTTAGGTCAGGGGTTAATTTTAAAATGAGGATTCTAGAAATGTGCACAAAATTGTGGCATGATCAAGAATAATAGGCATAGGAGCCTTGTATACTGAAATAGGGCCTAGCTAAGGACGAAAACTATAAGTGATTGCAATTTAGGATGCTACATTTAGCCTCCACTTTAGCTAGAGTATGAACCTACTTCATACTCATGGTAGAGTAAATCAAAGCATAGGAAAGAGATCTCATAAAAGTAAAAGAGAAACGAAAAACACTAAGCCCCCAAGTGACTTAAGTCCTCATCAATCTTAAACCAATATGAAAGAAACATTCACAGAGAGAAAGAGAGAGAACTAACCTAGTAAGGTAAGACTTACAATATGTTATGCAAAGAAAAAATAGAGGGGTGAAAAAGATGGAGTTAATAGTCTAGCAAGTTGTGTTATGCTAGTCAACTCATCAAAAGGATAACCAAGAAAAACATTGTTTACAAAGAAATCTGCCAAAAAGAGGAGTAGCCCTGAGGAAATCATTATCTCCAAAGGAATATTCTAAAAGGAGGATTAGGCCTAAGGAAATCATTTTTTCTAAAGGAATCTTCTTAAAGGAGGACTGGGCCTAAGGAAAGCATTGTTTCCAAAGGAATTCGCTAAGAGGAGATTACTAACCAAAAGGTAGGGTTCGCCAAGTAATCTACATAATATTGATAGATATGGTGTGTGGATAATGTGTAACAAAGAGTGGAGTGTATGCCCCTGTGTTAAAGAAATTGTGTACACCTTAACGGGAGAATTAGCTATAAGGTAGCATACATACATCTGAAAGAGAAGCATGCTTCCACTATGACTTGTCGCCAGACAAGGACAAACCAAAATAAATGAACACATTACAAAAAGAGCACAAAGGGATATACTAACTTTGGGATTAATATGCATGTGCGATAACTCATGTATGTCAAAAATAATCATGTAATGAATTTACCTCATCCCACAATGGTAGTAGAACTATGGGCACAATGGAAAAAGAACACATAAGATACATGAAAAAAAGTCTTTTTGAGTCAACATTGCAGAGATAAAGATAAATAAAGATGGTTTATACCGCTTTGCATCGTCCCCAAGTAGACGACACAAAGGTACATTTACAACAATAGCACATGCACAACATAGCATATATATTACATATAGAAGAAATGAGATACAAATAGAAGAATGTCACGATAGGTTTAATACCTTTATCACCTTGCACCAATGAAGCAACAAGGGTCATCTAAAAGAAATCTACACAAAACATATAACAAGCAGCACATCACCGAGAAGCACGTTATTGTACAATAAGCAAAGATGGTAGGAAGTAGAGGGAGATTAACCACCTTTCCCTAATGCACACCCATAATTAAGATGGCCCAATAGGATCAAGTAGGACTTGAGCGCTAAGTGGGTGCAATGATACTTTATGATAATGATTAGGATGAGTTCATTTAGAGGAATGTGATAGGGTGATACAAAATAGAAGGCTAAGTAGGTAAAAATGACATATTTTAGCATAGATGGACTAATAAAAAATAGACAAGAACTTGCAATGACTTGAAACAACAATTAGAATAAAGTACTAACATGTGGTTTCAATTCGGGGCTGATTTGTAGGGTATAGATTTCCCTTGTCATTCTGCACCTGGGTATAGATCACCTTGGCTACTTTATACCATGTAGTTTTGTTTGAAACTTTCACAGACATTCCATCAGAACATATACTTTCTGAATTAAGTCCCGATAGATTTTCCACTTGTTCTTGCACACATAAATATGGGGAAGAAGTTAGTATATAGGGTTTGCCTCAGTCAAACCCCTTGTTGGAATCAACCTTTAAATGAAGTAAAGTAAATAAAAGCGTGTTGTTGCATAATAGAGGCTAGATCTAAAAAATGAAGTATATCATACCTTGGAAATGAAAATGCTTCTTTGAATGTGATCAAATATGTAGCTTTAACTTAACACAAAAACCCAAAAGGAAATCATGAAAGACAAAACCTTGTGTAATGGATGTTGTAGTTTCCCACAATGCTTGATGAAGGAGAATATTGCCTTGAATGCTTGAAGACTTAGAAGCTTGAATTGATATGATCTCCTTGTATTATGATTGTGTGTTGAATGAATGGAAAGGAAGGCCTTTATATAGATATATCAAAGTAAAATCACCTTTAGGTTGACTTAGAAAAATAATATTTACATATGGGGCATACCTTTGGGGAGTGTGAAACAATAAAATCCTGCTCCTAAAATTTTGGGCAAAAATATCGGGAACACATCGCCTAGGTGGTTATACATTTACAAGGGGGTACACGTTGCTTAGGTGGAAACACATCGCCCACGACATTTTGTTCCCACCCAAAATTGATGAAAATTTAATAGGAAAGAGATAATAGGTTCTAGTTTTCGAAAAGATGTGCCACACGTAGATGTGAGATCAATAGATGTGGAAAATATGCCTCAAACTTTAAAATGAGGTAACACTCATCTTAGAGTGAGGAAATAAAATAATTTAAAGGACATACTTATACTAAATGGACCAAAATAAGGTTTTGGTGAGAATTAATTAAGAGGGGACTCAAATTGTTATATTAACTTAAATCAATAAAGGTCCAATGGGTGCTAGGAGGGTGTGAGATTGTGTTGAGATGTCAAAAATCAATGTGGAATCCCATACATGCTAAAATGGGGCTAAATTGAGCATCTAATTATAGGTTCTTACACTTTAGGATGGTATATGTAGCCCCCACTTTAGTGGGAGTACGAGTCCACCTCATGCTTGTGATAAAGTAAAAGAAAGAGGGAGATAAAGATGAAGGTCATTGGAAAACTACAAAGAGATACAATATTGTTAAGTTAAGGACAAAGCCCCCAAACCAAGTATCTTAAATCATGTGCAAGGACACATAAAACAAAGACCAAAGCCTAAATCTTACTAAGGTTCCAAGTCAACTAGTTGAAGAGACCTCAATAAAGAAAATGGTTCAACCGCTAGCATCATGTTTGAAAAGCTATTGAAAAACAACAAGGGGTCACATGGAAAGAGAAAGATCACACATCAAAGATAAGACAACACTCCATAATCCAATAAAAGTGCATTATGCTATGGAATCATGGAGGAGAGAATAAGACAACCATGGATGACAAGGATAGCCATTCCTGTTGTGTTAGGTAATCAATGAGAGAGATAAGGAAAAGAGAGGGGGGGAATGATGCAGGAGCATCCAGGGTGTAAGATAAATCTTGCATCACCCAAAAACTAGACAATAGTTTTTCAATAAGGGCTAATTTGGGTAGGGTTACTATTTTTAGCAAGTTTACTATTTTTAGTAAGTCTTTTGTTTGATCACAGATTGTTCCAATTACTTCCCTAGAGGTTCATTTTGGGTAAATAAGCATACCGATAAAGTTTAATGGAAAGACCAAGCCCAATTTTTAAGATATTGAATTTTTTTATTTTGGCGGGGTGGTATGAGAAACTTTGAACTAAATTTTTAAGGCCTTAGAGGCTCTGAAAGGGGTCAAACCCCATCTAGGAGGACACTTTGTGGTCCCAAGCTATAAAGTGCTTCGAGAGGTTTCTGAAAAGTGGTTATTAAAGAACATCGGGTCCATGGTTTAAAAGTTATGGCTTCTAAAAGTTGTACCATCAAGACTCAAGTTTCCATACAAAATGAAAGAGAGGGAAAATTCACTTAGGATGGAAATTGAACCCTGGGCACCAAAATGGGAAGTTTTCACTTTATAGAATATTTTAAGGCAGTTATTAGTGCTTCAAATACAAGGATGAAGGTGGGTTTTGGGCTTAGCTCTAGAAGAATAGTTTTGTGGCTCTGCCTTGCAGATTATTGTAATGAAAATGCCCATGTGGTTGTAGATGTTATATTTCTAAAATTTACAATGTCATTTTATTGAAGATAATAGAAAGAAATTTTTCCTCTTCTTGCTATTATTTTGTTCTTGCAATTTTCTGTTTATTTCCCTGTTGTGTTGTGTGTGTTTGGGTTACTAAGGGGAGTACCCTTCATCAAGTGGTATCAGAGAAGAAGTTCTTGAGCGTGTAAACAAATCACCAAATGTGAGGCAATTTGCACTAGGATTGTAGTTGTGGGTCTGATAAATAAGGAAGATACCTCCATGAAGGAACCATGGTTGAAGAATCGTTGGTGTGACATAAGAGGGTTTTAGAGCCCTCTACAGAAAATTTCAATCACTGCAAGAGGATCTACGTAGAGGAGATGATATTAGGGCAATAGATGAAAGTGAGGATGAGTCTCAAGAAGAAGAACAAATTTAAGAAGAGAAAGAACCAACTAGAGATCCTGACAAAGCTAGGGTTTTTAGGGCCATTTCCAAGATTGGAAAGAGGCCAAAGATTGAAGTTTCCACATTTTCTAGAAATTTTAATCCATAAGAGTTGATCGATTGGATGAATGATATGGAAGAGTACGTTGAGTATGAGGAAATAGAATATCTTGAGAGGGTCAAATTCAAAAAGGCCAAGCTGATAGGTCATGCTAAAATTTTGTGGATAAAAGTTCAATTGGAGAGAAATAGAAGAGGGAAGGAGAAGATAACAAGGTGGGATCAGATGGTGGACAAATTGAAGAGACGATTAATTTCGGTCGAGTATGAGCTTGATTTGTGGAATAAAATGAAAGGTTGAAGAAAGAAGGAAAATATGTCCAAGAGTATACATGGGAGTTCTATCGAGTCCTTATCAAAATAGGTTATTCTGAAGCTAACAAGGAGAAGGTTTCCCATTACATAAATGGGTTGAGGTCAAGAATTCAAGAAGGGTTAATAATGGTAATATTTTCTACCACTGAAGATGCATATAAATTTACTTTGAAGGTAGAAAAAAAATTGAACACAAAGCTTGAGATCAATAAAAATGGAAGAGGTCATAGTGGCAAGCTTGGTGGACGATCTTATGGAGGCTGAAATGAAGATCCGAAGAAGAATGACGACTCTAGTAGCAGTTACAATTAGAGAGGAAATAATTCCAATCGCCCCCGTGATCAAAATAATAGAGATCAAAGAGGAAGGAAGACGACGAGGACCAGGAAGGGGAGGTTTCTATGGAACATGTTTACAGTGTGAAGAAGAAGGACATAGAGCTTATGAGTGTCCCAAAAATTAAGGGAGGACAAATAGAAGAATAGACAACAATGCACAAGTTTCACATGTAGATGAGGATGTTGAGTCATCACATTCTAGAGATGTTGAAAGAGGAGAGGTCCTTGTTACTATAAGAGCCTTTCTAAATGACAAGGAGGAACCTGAACAAAGGAAGAATTTGTTTCACACAAGATGTAAGTGTAATGGTAAAGTATACATTGTTATTATAGATGATGGTAGTACTAATAACCTTATTTCAGAGGAAATGGTTAATAAATTGATGTTAGAGAGAAGGAAGCGTCTGAATCCCTACCAGATTTCTTGGTTGCAGAAGGTTCACAAGGATTTGGTCAATGAACAATGTCTGGTAAAGTTCAAAATTGGAAACTATCGTGATGAGGTATTGTGTGATATTATACCTATGGATGTTTGGAATTTATTGTTAGGGATACCATGGAAATTTTATCATCATGCAATACATGATGGGTATGCTAATACCTACTATTTGACAAAGGATGGAGTCCCACACAATTTGAAGCCATTGAAGGAAACAAAGGAAAAGGTATGTAGAAATGCAATAATATGTTTAGTTGATGGAAGGAAGTTTCTAGAAGGCATGAAGAATAAACATATGTGTTTTTCTTTAATTCCAAAAGTTGATAAAGAGGAAGTAGAATATGTACTTGTGGAAGTTGTGGATTTGTTGGACAAGTTTAGGGATATTGTATCTGATAATGTACCTGATGGATTGCCACCAATAAGAAAGATCAATCATCAAATAGACTTGATTAGTAGAGCTAGTTTTCTGAATAAGGCAACCCATAGAATGACCTTAGTGGAGAGTGAACAATTGAATAAACAAGTGTAAGATTTGTCGCATAAGGGGTTGATTAGAGAGAGTTCGAGTCCATGTGTTGTACCAGCAGTACTAGCAACAAAGGAAAATGGAGAATGGAGGATGTGTACAAACTCTTGGGCTATCAATAATATTACTATCAAATGTAGGTTTCCCTTGACAATGATGATTGACATTATAGATGGTTTGAGTGGAGCTGAGCACTTCACAAAGATAGATATAAAGAGTACATATCACCAATTCTGCATTAGAGAAGGAAATTAACATAAAATAGCCTTCAAGACAAAGGAGGGATTGTATGTGTGGTTAGTCATGCCTTTTGGACTAACCAATGCACCAAGCACCTTCGTGCATCTCATGAACAAAGTATTGAAAGAATTTTTGAGTAAGTTTTTTATTGTTTACTTAGATGATATTTGATCTTGTTGGCTAAAAATTTTGTAAGCTAATAAGAATACACCTTAGAAAATTGTAACTTTAGACAATGGTATAATGAGATAAATCTCTCCTCTCAGCAATAGGGGAGGCTCTCTTCTTACCATAGGTGGCTTCAGCAGGATTTCAACTAAAATTGAATAAGGGTGATACTTTAAATCCTTTCCTTTTTTTAAGAAAAGATTCACAAATAAAGACAACTTATTAACTCTAAAAAGATCACCTACTGCTACGATAATACCGGTGACTTAGCAATTGATGTAAGAACAAATCCCAAGGCAACAATTATAAATATATTTAGTGAATTAAAAAAAGGGCCCAAAGTATCTTGCAATTAATCCTATTTTGAGATAACGAGAACTAATAGTGAGGCTCAAAGTCTCTCACTAATAATTTTGAAATTAAAAGAAAAATACTCAAAATTGAAGCTCAAAGTCTTCAATTCCTAGTATTCAAAGCCACAAATATTATAGAAATTCTCCTATTGTAGCTCAAAGTCTCTCAAAAGGTGAATTGAAACCTCCAATGATTTACACAAGTTTATCTTATGAAATGAATTCAAGAACGATTGAAAAATGCAACATAAGAACACACCATTCAATCCCAAGATTCACAACACAAAGTTTGGAAAATCTTGCTACTTTTATTCACTTTTGACAATTCGTACAATGAAACACAAAGTTTTCACCACACAAGTTCTCAAGTATAGCCTTTCTTGCTTAAAGAAAAAATAAATATTTACAATGAACCCCCCTCCTTATATAGGAAAAGAGGAGAGAGAAAAGTGGAGAAGAAAGGGGAAACCCTTAACCACTTTGACCTATTCTATCCTTATCTCTAACTAACTAACTTTGAACTATTCAAATCTTATCAACAACTAACTTTGACTTATTCAATGTTGCAGGTGCTAATGTCCTTGCAGCATGATTATATAAGAACACTTTACATATTTTTGTGTAATTTGTCATAGATTCTACACTTTTACAAAATGCATGATGAAAGCATTTAAGTGTCTGACAAGACACGACATCTATTTGCATCATCCTCTATCGGTCTTCATGTCATTACAGGATGCCTACGAGTGATATGTTCTGGTTTGGTGAAATCATCTCAAACTGGAATATGAGCCTGCATATCACTCTGCATCATAATGGTGATCCCTGAGAGGCATCTTTGTGTCTTTCTATTTCAGTTTTGAAAGCATTTTATGCGTGGAATAAATTCACACTTTCCACCTCTCTGTCTGGCTCCATCATATGATTTCTCTCGCTTTGTATCCTTGTGCCATGAGAAGAACATGAGAATATCCTTCTTCAACTTGCAACCGTATGGGAAGTAATTTTCTTATTGCAACATAACTCTTCATTATTTGAGGAGAAGAACATGCACCTCATGAAAGGTCATAAAAGGACACAAGACGGTGAGCTTTTTTGATGGTTTTGCATATTGGAAAACTGGACTTCTTCTTTGATATGTAAGTATGAACATTATGAAAGAAGTGGGTTTTTTAATCCATAATGCATATAGGGAAGAACTCAGTATTTTGGAGGTACTACATGTATGCGGACAACAAACTTTGAGTTTGATAAAATGAATACATTGACACACACACACACACACACACACACACACACACACACACATATATATATATATATATGCATGAGCAAATGTTCAATATGCAAGGTGGGGTTTTTGGAATCATTTGCAGCTCATGAATGGACATGTCATGTGCATGGTATGCATTTTAGAGACAAATGCATATGAAGATGAAAATGAAAAGTGGGCTTTTTATTGCATCTTGCATGTCAGTGGTTTACTTTTGTCTTTTGACATGTAAATGTTAAAAAGGTGGGTTTTTCATCACATTTTGCATATAGGGCAGCACTTGATCTTGTTTATGCAAGACAAACCTTCGGACGGGTTTTTTTAACTCCATCTTCAAGTGAACTCAAACTTTTTTGTGACAAGAACTTGCATCTCTTCAACTTGCATATAAAGGGGAAGAACAAGCTTTTAAGGGGAATTTCTTTGTAGGAGCCTTTGTTGAATGATTATAGAACTTATGATATCAACCACGAGAATGTTGAATGTTGAAAGCATCTCCCTTCAACTTGTAATGATTTGTCACTAAAATTGCACATTCTTGTTACTGAGATTAGCTGTCTCATTAGGATCCTTATAAACATTGCCTTCCTTCTAATACTGAAAAATACATTGTTTTTCTATACTCTTTCATAAAACAATGAGTACGGTCCTCTTACTTTGATTTTGCTATCTTTTAATTACTTATACTCTCGAGACCTTGTTGTTCACTTTCATGTGCACTTTGGGACTGTTATTTGCCTTAATTTGTTATTGCTTAGAAATGATCTAGAAAATCAAGAAGATTGTAAACATGTATTAGCCATTGATGCTTCCAAATAATCCATCACCATAGAGTAATCAGGAATCTAGATGCAACTGCTGCTGTTATGATTGTTTTTGCAATGTACCAATAGTATTGCTCTTATCATGGATATTCACAGCTTGATCACCTAACTCCTTTGCTTCTATGAATTGCATAACTTGAATGCTCTTTGTATGACCAAAAGAAAATGATTTTATTTTTAGAAGCAGACAAGCATTTTTATATGCCTTTTGCTCCAAATGTTTAAACCACCATGTGCAAGGATTTGAACATGGCTTCATTGACATTTCCTTTTGTACCATTTTGGGGAAGAACTTCATGTTGTGAACTTCATTTGTAAACCATAGTTGCACTTTCTTTCAATATATCTTCATGATTACTCTTCATATTGTATTCTTCCATAGTTCCTCCATGTTCTCGAGCATCTCAATCCTTTACTTCAGCCTCAACATGAACACCTTTGATTCTTCTGAAAAGAGATTTGAGGAGTCTTTTTTGTCTTTTTCTTTTAGCAAAATTCATACAGGTTATTATAATTGAAGATGAATGTACAAGAATATCTGGTTAAGCTTACAAGGGACTGATTTCCATAGAAGAAGTTGAATGTCACCAATTTCCAACTTATAAACTAAGATTTCAATCTCATAGTCCTCATCCTTTCCTTCATTTACAGCTCATGAACATTGGGAAGATTCTTATCAACTCGATCAATAAGCCTT
Source organism: Thuja plicata (assembly GCA_018584345.1). NCBI lineage: Eukaryota > Viridiplantae > Streptophyta > Pinopsida > Cupressales > Cupressaceae > Thuja > Thuja plicata. The sequence continues at coordinate 1,892,161 of MU224206.1, forward strand.
TTAGTATTCATGTGACTTGTATTGTAACTCTGTGTCGATGCATCACCTTTGGGTGTCCATAGAACATAAATTTGAACTGCTCCTTCCATTGAAAATTTTAACCAATCTTCCAGAGTACCATAGCGATGATCACCGCTTGTATCGATGATTGTGTGTGTGTGTGTGTGTGTGTGTGTGTGTGTTCACAAGACAATTTGCAAAGAGAGCTTTGGGTATGAAGATGAAAGCTTAAAAATCTCAAGAGAGACTCAGTCAAACCAAAATGCTATGAAGATGCCTCCAAATGTTGAAACGACACCACACATGCCCTGAAACACTAAAAACATGGCTCGCAATGCACAAGAGGGAGGAAGCACAATTTGTCTTTGCATCGAACACCTGAAAAAAAAAAACACGTTTTGGACTTTGGCGTACTTTGGCACTGAAATGCAAGCCCAAAAGACCAGCAACAGGCTTTTGGAGGCAAGACAAAAAAGTAAGTAGTGCGGACTTTTTTTAAGTGATGATGCATATAAAACGCATCCTTGGTATCAAAGTTTAAAAAAAATATATATGTGCATTAAAACACTCACACACTTTATAAGGTTTACGACATATTTTAATGTTCTGCTTTCCCTAATAAAATCCATGCCTCAGTATAAGGAAACCGTGGGTCTCTAATGAATAAACATTTTAATTAAAATGTTATGTTATAAGATTAAAAATCGACACTTAAGGTATAAAGAGCATAAACTAAAACAATAACATATCATTTTCTTTGCATATTTTAAAAACATATTACTTAAAAGCAATATAGTTATTTAGTGACGTGATATATTTTTTTGAAATATACGGCTTTATGAAATAAACATTAGTTTATATATA
>MU224206.1:1902300-1921605 GCA_018584345.1 Thuja plicata
GCTTTTATATCTCTTTTTGGAGAGGATTTTTTCCCACTGGGTTTTCTCCTTTGTCTCCGGTTTACAGAGATTTCCTTGTACTGGGTACCTGATCAGGCCTTGTTGCTGGGACCCATTTCTTGCTTTCTTAGTCTTTCTAGGTCAGCTTTCTCCCTGCGTTCAACTTAAGGGGGGGTGTTAGAGTATTATTTCCTTTTACTCTAGTTGCTTAAGCGTCTCTATCTTTTCTTCTCTTGTGACAGGTTATTGGCAAACAGAGTTTCTTGGGTTGTGCAGAATTGAGTGTGATCAATTCTTTCATTTTTAACATAGCAATCATGCTTATCAAACAAGCTTTCCAAGGAAACTAACCCTTTAGGAATTTTATTTCCTTTTAACTGAATGACCTCTTCTCTTGTTTCAGGATTCTTTTCAGGCATATCTTCTTGGGGAGGAGAACTGCTTCCTTCAAAGAACAATTCATCAAAATTATCCTTTGTTTCTATAAATTTGATAATTTGTTGATCATCTTTGAACACTTGCCAATGATCTGAATTATCAGGAACACTCAGATGATAAACCAACCGAATAGTATATCTGTCCTGCTTGAATTCCTCATGAGGTATTAAACAAGTTGTTGAAATCGCAAGTGAATCAACTTTATCATTGATCTCTCTGGGGATTGCAGAAATGTTGAAAGCATCAAACAACTCTATGTAATCCCACACCAAGTTTCTATAATGCTTGAGTCGCTCATTTTTGGTTTGATACTTATTTTTCACTTGACACACCACGAGCTCAGCATCACCTTTGGCATGTAAATTCTTGATCCCTCTATTATGTGCAGCATCAATACCTAGAAGCAATGCTTCATATTCAACAGTATTGTTTGTGTTGTTAAACTGCAGCTTGTAGGAATATGGAAACTTCTCCCCTTGGGGAGAAATTAAAACAACCCCTGCTCCTGAACCGGTTGCTGCGCAACTGCCATCAAACTTGAGTATCCATACCTCATTAGAATAAAGAGTATCAGGAAACTGAAAATCAATTGGATCAATATTAGCTGAGCTTGGAGGCATAGCTTTTTCAACCATTGTAAAAGAATTTTATGAATCCCCTAGTGAAGTAGGTGTTTCATCTGAAACTTGTTCTTCCTCAGCATCTGCAAATTTATCTTCATCTGTTAAGGAAGTTGATGCTTCAGATTGACAATCTTCAGTAAACTCGGAGACTTCAGGGCTGTGAAGATAATAGTTTCCCATGCCAGCCAATTCAAAAAGAATCTGAGAGTGAGGATCATCAGATTTTACCATTATATACTTTGTCTCCCTCTCTAGAAGCAGTTTCTGCATAACTCCTTTAATAGGAATTCATGCTTCAGACATATCCATGCTTGGCTCTCCTCCTATGTCTTTACATAAATTTTGACCAAGCAACATGCCATAGGAAGTGGGAACATCAATGACCAAAACAATCATTTTGGTCTTCTTTTCTGGGAAAGAAGAGAATGCAAACTGAGCATCCTTAATTTTCCCTTTCAATGGTACTTGTTTATTCTCCATGGAATAATAGTTAATGAAGGATTTTGTCAAAGTTAGACCTAAAGCATTAGCAACCTTAGCAGGCATAATGTTATCTAAGGCCCTAGAATCAATGACACAATTGCTTAACTTGTAACCATTAATCAGCAGGGAAATATAAAAGGGCTCTATCTTTCCTAGAACGGATGAAGGAATCATTACCAAGTTATTTGGAAGATTCTTTGGGTCTGGGACAGCAAAAAAAGTTTGCGCGGGTTGAGATTCTTTGACAAAGTTATTAAGCCTCTCCAGTTGATCCGGATATGCTTGTAAATATTCTACTTCATACATTTGGATGTTAGTCTTCTTGGCATGGTCTATGATATCAAAATCTTGGAATGAACTTGCCAAGGATGTAGGAGAAATGTTTGTTTGGTTCTTAGGATTAGACACACTAGGTTTCGGTACATTAGTAGATACTGAATGAGGGGTAAAACTTACTTAGATATTTTTAGGAAGAATAGGAAGAGGATTTCCTCTTTTGGCAATAGTAACGGGCAACTGGGTACCTTGATTTGATTTATCTTCTTCTTCCTTCTGTCGCGCCATCTTTGTTTGAGATCATGTCATAACTGCATAGGCTTGAGCAAAATCTTCCTCTGGATCGGTACCATCATAATGTACATACCCAATACTAGAGTCACTAACTGCTTCCTGATCTTCACCATAAGGGGCAGAATTCTCCTCTGTTTGATAATCGTTTGGTGTTACACCAGCTTGATCATTTTCATAATACCCCGTGGCTGACCTGCCTGGCAGAGCCTCAAGAGCAAGCCTCTCCGGAGAAGGGGGAAGCTTCGCTTGATTCTTTTCTGCATAATTATGAGTAGCATTAGGAAATGTTCTTCGTGGAATGTCCTTATACAGGGCAGCAAATGATCCTTGTGAGATCTACTTTTTAAGTTCTAGTACTTCATTTGCTAGTTTTTGAACCATTGGATCCGTACTATTTGAAGTAGACACATCATTGTAAGAATTTCCATTTGAAAATTTTCCTCTTGACTTATCTTTTTAGTTTTTTCCTTCCATGATAAGATCATCTTCAATCTCTATTGCCAGAGTTTGAGCATTAGCTAGACTTATAGGAACTACCCGTCTCAAAAGGAAACTGACTTCAGGAAACTGTGTATTGATGAAAAAACACTTTAAATTCTCAGGAGTGGGTCGTGAAGTAGTAGGAATTCTATTTGCCAATTTGTTGAATTTAGCAATGAACTCGCGCATTCCTTCCTGCGCATCTTTATTCATTTGAGTTAATTGAGTGAGCAAAGCATGCTCATCTTCTGCAGGCTTGAAACATTCTTAAAACTTGGTCTGTAGTGAATCCCAACTTGTAATAGAACCGGTAGCAAGATTGAAGAACCAATCAGAAGCAATGCCTTGCAAAGTCTCCACAAAAATCCTCACTAACACATCTTCATGCTCCACTCTGAGTACGCCACATGCAATGTAGAAAGCCTTAATATGCTTGTCGGGATGTTACTTTCCATCTCAATAGAACTTGGGAAAGTTCTTACGAGATCCTGGGGGAAGAGTGTGTACAAGTGGAGTAAGGTCAAGAGGACCAAAAGATGTTCCCCATGGACCCGCAACCATTGTAGAGAAAAGTGGAGTAGATTGAACTAATGGTTTGAAAAAGAGAGAAGTTTCCTCACTAGGAACAAAACTTTTTTTCTTTGACGGTGGGTAACTGGTAGTCTGGCTGAGTGGTGATGTAGGAGCTAGAAGAGCAAGGCTAGCCTAATGAGCCCAACTTGGTGCAAATTTCGATGATTCACCCTTCCTCCATTGTTGATACTGCTTGATTCCTTCCAATTTGAGTCACTTAGACCAACTCAGAAGTAATCACTTTTGAAAATAATTTTGGATGGAACTTCACTTATTTCTCCCCTATAGAATAAGCGGTTAATCTTTTTCTCTTATTTCAAAAAAAGATTGCAAAATGAAAGTAGATAATAGACTAAATAAAACAACAAAAAAATGTTAAAGAAGCAAAGTATCCATGAAGGCACAAAGTCCTTTATCGCTTCTTTGGGACAAGAAGATCAAGTAGAAGCTCAAAGTCTTCTCAATCAAACTTCTTATCAACCTTGATAATCAAAAGAGTATTCAGATCCCCAGCAGAGTTGCCAAAAACTGTTGGCTAAAAATTTTGTAAGCTACTAAGACTACACCTTTCAAAATTGTAACTTTAGACAACGGTACAATGAGATAAATCTCTCTTCTCAGCAATAGCGGAGGCTCCCTTCTTATCGTAGGTGGCTTCAATGGGATTTCAACTGAAATTGAATAAGGGTGACACTTCTAATCCTTTCCTTTTTTTAAGAAAATATTCACAAATAAAGACAACTTATTAACTCTACAAAGATCACCTACTGCTATGATAATACCGGTGACTTAGGAATTAACGTAAGAACAACTCCCAAGGCAGCAATTATAAATATATTTAGTGAATTAAAACAAGGTCCCAAAGTCTCTTGCAATTAATCCTATTTTGAGATAACGAGAACTACTAGTGAGGCTCAAAGTCTCTCACTAATAATTTTGAAATTAAAAGAAAAATACTCAAAATTGAAGCTCAAAGTCTTCAATTCCTAGTATTCACAGCCACTACTATTATAGCAATTCTCCTCTTGTAGCTCAAAGTTTCTCAAAAGGTGAATTGAAACCTCCAATGATTTACACAAGTTTAGCTTAAGAAATGAATTCAAGAACGATTGAACAATGCAACATAAGAACACACCATTCAATCCCAAGATTCACAACACAAAGTTTGGAAAATCTTGCTACCTTTATTCACTTTTGACAATTCATACAATGAAACACAAAGTTTTCACCACACAAGTTCTCAAGTATAGCCTTTCTTGCTTAAACAAAAGATAAATATTTACAATGAACCCCCCTCCTTATATAGGAAAAGAGGAGAGAGAAAACTGGAGAGAAGAGAGGGGAAACCCTTAACCACTTTGACCTATTCTATCCTTATCTCTAACTAACTAACTTTGAACTATTCAAAGATTATCAACAACTAACTTTGACTTATTCAATGCTGCAAGACCTAATATCCTTGCAGCATGATTACATAAGAACACTTTACATATTTTTGTGTAATCTGTCACAGATTCTACACTTTTACAAAATGCATGATGAAAGCATTTAAGTGTCTGACAAGACACGACATCTATTTGCATCACCCTCTGTCGGTCTTCATGTTGTTATAGGATGCCTATGAGTGATATGTTCTGGTTTGGTGAAATCAACTCAAACCAGAATATGAGCCTACATATCACTCTGCATAATAATGATGATCACTTAGAGGCATCTTTGTGTCTTTCTATTTCATTTTTGAAAGCATTCTATGCCTGGAATCATTTCACACTTTCCACCTCTCTGTCTGGCTCCATCATATGATTGCTCTCGCTTTGTATCCTTGTGCCATGGGAAGAACACGAGAAGATCTTTCTTCAACTTGCAACCGTATGGGAAGTACTTTTCTTCTTGCAACATGACTCTTCATTATTTGAGGAGAAGAACATGCACCTCATGAAAGGTCATAAAAGGACACAAGAAGGTGAGCTTTTGGTTTTGCATATTGGAAAACTGGACTTCTTCTTTGATATGTAAGTATGAACATTATGAAAGAAGTGGGTTTTTCAATCCATAATGCATATAGGGAAGAACTCAGTATTTTGGAGGTACTGCATGTATGCGGACAACGAACTTTGAGTTTGTTAAAATGAATACATTGACGCATATATGCATGAGCAAATGTTCAATATGCAAGGTGGGGTTTTTGGAATCATTTGTAGCTCATGAACAGACATGTCATGTGCATGGTGTGATTTTTAGAGACAAATGCATATGAAGATGAAAATGAAAAGTGGGCTTTTTATTGCATCTTGCATGTCGTTGGTTTACTTTTGTCTTTTGAAATGTAAATGTTAAAAAGGTGGGTTTTTCATCACATTTTGTATATAGGGCAACACTTGATCTTGTTTATGCAAGACAAACCTTCATACGAGGTTTTTAACTCCATCTGCAAGTGAACTCGAGCTTTTTTGTGAGAAGAACTTGCATCTCTTCAAATCGCATATAAAGGGGAAGAACAAGATTTTAAGGGGAATTTCTCTATAGGAGCCTTTGTTGAATGATTATAGAACTTATGATATCAACCACAAGAATGTTGAATATTGAAAGCATCTCCCTTCAATTTGTAATGATTTGTCACTGAAATTGCACATTCTTTGCACTTTCTTACTACTGAGATTAGTTGTCTCATTAGTATCCTTATAAACATTGCCTTCCTTCTAATACTAAAAATCCATTATTTTTTTATACTCTTTCATAAAACAATGAGTACGGTCCTCTTACTTTGACTTTGCTATCTTTTAATTACACATACTCTTGAGACCTTGCTGTTCACTGTCATGTGCGCTTTGGGACTGCTATTTCCCTTAATTTGTTATTGCTTGGAAATGATCTAAAAAATCAAGAAGATTGTAGACATGTATTAGCCATTGATGCTTCCAAATAATCCATCACCATAGAGTAATCAGTATTCTAGATGCAACTGCTGCTGTTATGATTGCTTTTGCAATGTACCAATAGTATTTCTCTTAGCATGGACATTCACAGCTTGATCACCTAACTCCTTTGCTTCTATGAACTGCATAACTTGAATGCTCTTTATATGACCAAAATAAAATGATTTTGTTTTTAGAAGCAAACAAGCATTGTTATATGCCTTCCGCTCCAAATGTTTAAACCACTATGTGCAAGGATTTGAACACGACTTCATTGACATTTCCTTTTGTACCATTTTGGGGAAGCACTTCATGTTGTAAACCTTAGTTGCACTTTCTTTCAATATATCTTCATGATGACTCTTCATATTGTATTCTTCCATAGTTCCTCCATGTTCTTGAGCATCTCAATCCTTTACTTTAGCCTCAACATGAATACCTTTGATTCTTCTGAAAAGAGATTTGAGGACCCCTTTTTGTCTTTTTCTTTGAGCAAAATTCATGCGGGTTATTATAATTGAAGATGATTGTGCAAGAATATCTAGTTAAGCTTACAAGGGAATGATTTCCATAGAAGAAGTTGAATGTCACCAATTTCCAACTTATAAACTAAGCTTTCAATCTCATAGTCCTCATCATTTCATTCATTTACAGCTCATAAACATTGGCAATATTCTTATCAACTCGATCAATAAGCCTTTTAGTATTCATGTGACTGGTATTGTAACTCTGTGTCGATGCATCACCTTTGGGTGTCCATATAACATAAATTTGAACTGCTCCTTCCATTGAAAATTTTAACCAATCTTCCAGAGTACCATAGCGATGATCACCGCTTGTATCGATGATATATATATATATATATATATATATATATATATATGTTCACAAGACAATTTGCAAAGAGAACTTTGCGTATGAAGATGAAAGCTTAAAAAGCTCAAGAGAGACTCAGTCAAAACAGAAATGCTATGAAGATGCCTCCAAATGTGGAAATGACACCACACGTGCCCTAAAACGCTGAAAACATGGATCGCAATGCACAAGAGGGAGGAAGCATAGTTCATCTTTGAATCGAACACCTAAAAAAAAAACACGTTTTGGACTTTGGCAGACTTTGGCACCGAAATGCAATCCCAGAAGACCAGCAACGGGCTTTTGGAGGCAAGACAAAAAAGTAAGTAGTGCGGACTTTTTTAAAGTGATGATGCATATAAAACACATCCTTGATATCAAAGTTTTTTAAAAATAAATAAATAAATATGTGCATTAAAACACTCGCGCTCTTTATAAGGTTTACGACATATTTTAATGTTTTGTTTTCCCTAATAAAATTGACGTCTCAGTATAAGGAAACCGTGGGTCTCTAATGAATAAACGTTTTAATTAAAACATTATGTTATAAGATTGAAAAATGCTTAAGGTATAAAGAGCCGAAATTAAAACAATAATATATCATTTTCTTTACATATTTTAAAAACATATTACTTAAAAGCAATATATATAAACTAATGTTTATTTCATAAAGCCATATATATTTCAAAAAATATATCACGTCACTGAATTCCAAAAATGTACTATCATATGTTTTTAAAAACATACGTTTATACGTTTTAAATTCAGTTTCTTTTTAGACTTTTGAATAAAACATTGTTTTTTTAAAAATATATGCAAAGTAAATCGTTATTAAAATGGAAATTTGAAATTCATAAACAAATTTTAAATTTATTTATAAATTTCATCTTTTCGTCGTCACTTGATAAAATAGAGAAAACAATCTATAATTTTAAATGCTACTTTAAAACTTTAATGATTTGATATGCAGATATGATGTAGAATCATGCTATCATTAAAATTTTAAAACAAAACTTCGTCGAATGATGCAAAATTTTGGAATAGAATTTAAAATCTATTTCACATATAAAATAATTTTTCGTTCTATGCACTTGACAAGAAAAATCTCATTCTTTTGACAATCTAAGAAAGACGTACCAACTGCCCAAAAACAAACTGGAAGACAATGGCTACAAAACTATGACCAGAACATGAGCAAAAACAAGACACAAAGCAAAGCAAAACAAAAGAAGGACAAAAAGACTCGATGCTTGCAAGAAATAAAATTGAACAAGAACCAAGGGATAATTGATCCTGTCACATAGAACTCCTTACAAAACATCAACACTCTTAGAGAAAACTATTACCAAACGTTGAGAATTGCGTAGGTTTGCCCCAATTTTGGGGAATGCAAATTTGAGGACAACAAATCTTCAGTAAGACATTGGAAGAACATATAATGCATATTCATAGGGTCTTTGAGAAGTTGAGGGAAGAAAAGTTCGTTAATCTCTATCAAGCCTTTTATAATACTTCTTTTATCCATCTTGATTACTCTCCTATTTGACTATGGTGCATTTTAAGAAAGTTCAAAAAGCAAAGTTTAGAACACCTGATTATTAGAAAGAGAAGGAATCTAAGAGATTTAACACTTATGTTAATAAAGTTCATAACACAAACATAGCGTAAAACTTGAAAGAAGTAAAAGCTAACAAACATTACATCAAAATTCTCAAATTGTATCAAACTAAATTTCAATCTTTAACCCAAATACTTTTCATTTCAAATTAAGGTGGATTTGGTTTTTATTTTCCTTCACTTTTTTCATTTGGTGTTGGACTAATGTTCGTGAGAAAACTTGGATGCTAAGGAGCATGGAACGATCATCGAGGTAAAGTATAACAAAACATTTAAAATGTCCTAAAAAATGCACATTTAGCTTCGAACAAGGTATGATTATTGAAACCTTTTATTTCATGTACTTTGCTTAAATTGTGGCATTTTAGAGTTCCAACACATAAATTTAAATATGAATGCCTCATTGTGCTTGTGAACGAAGGTATTTTGGCTTATACTTTCACCTTTTCACGGTGATTGAAACATTAAGTGTACCTAAGTTCCATTACATAAAGGTCCAAATAAATTAATGTTGTTCTTATTGTGTTTGGAGAATAGGGGTAATAAGGGATATTCTCTCATCCTTCTTGGGGTGATCAAACTCCTAAAACTTCCTTTGTTTCGTTTCATTTTCAAACTATAGTGGGTCCGCCTCTTGAGATTTGCCTTATGGAGGATGGTGAGAGGAATATCTCAAAGTGGGATACAATAATTTTCTCCATGATAATCCAACCCACTTAATCCAAAAAAGCTTTCATTCTTAATGGGGTGATTGATGAAAGCTTTTTGTACAATAGCTCTCCTCTAGTAATCCTCACAGATTGCACAAAACATTGTTTTTATGATGGTGGGAGACTCTTGTAAAGAGAGGTAAAATGAAAAATTTATTCGAACGAAATCTTGAATAATTCTTGGTTAAATAGCAAGCTTACCTCATAATCCATGGAAACTAAAATTTTCCTTAGGTAGCTTGTCTAAGTTGGTTTATTTTTATCAAAACTTGAGGAAACATTACAAGAACAACAACTAAATGTTATAGCTATTTTGATTTTGATAATATTAGTGCTTAAATATGTATTTTAATGTTTGAAGGATCCTAAAAATAAGAACAATTCATCCACTTGAACTCAAAACACTAAACAACCAGTAATCCTACTCCAATTCTTTAAAATATGGGCAGTTTGGTGCATCCGGTCTGTCAAACCTCTCATTTGGTCTGTCAAACCTCTCATATGGTCTACAAAACCTTGAATTTTGTCTTTTAAGTGTAGCATATGGTTCCTAAAAGCTTGCATTTGGTTCCATATCAATTAGTCTCTAAAGTGTAGTATTTGGTCTCTAAAGTGTAGCATATGGTCTTTGAAGTGTAACATATGGTCTCTGAAGTGTAGAATTTTCTATCTGAAGTGTAGCATATGGTTCCTAAAAGCTCTCATTTGGTTTCATACAATTTGAGCAAAGTCTAAAAGTGGTTTTGGATTCCCTTTTCAGAATTAAGTCCATTTTACTCAAAATAGTCTCAGAATTCTATTCATATCTATCCTTTGTCAAACAAGTGATTCATCATCATTATTTCATCAACTAAATCATTTTTTAAAATATTGTCTTCACCTAGAACCTAAGAAATTAAGGTTACTTCTTGAGTCTTAATAATAGAAATAGATCTTTTTCTATTAGACTCCATCACCTTGGACACAATTCAAATTGATCAACCAAAATCAAAATACTTGTTCACAAACCCTAATCATAATTTTAGACCAAATCATCCATCTCCAAGAGGATATCAACTCGGGATCATTTTTACACTAATTAAAACTAAATCATAACTATCATACACACCCATGGATTTAATGGTTCAACAAATTTGAGATGTCGAGAGACATATTCATGACAGAAAATAAGCTAGAAATGGACCAATAACAACAATGATTAAGATCTATCTCTAAGAAACAAATAAAATCATTACTAATGCACAAATTCAAGGAATACAAAAAAAAAAAAAAAAACTAAAAATCAAAAGAAAAATCTCAAATCTAACATTACTTCTGCAAATACATAACCCTTGGATAGAAAGTTTACACCTTTGGGGCAATCTTATGAATAAACTTTAAAAGAGCTTCTTGAAGAAAATCTTGTCGCATTTCCTAAAGTGACTACAAGGGGATGAAAATTATTTAGTGACTATTGTTTATACCATATACACAACAAGCATAAGACCTCAAATTGCATGGATTTGAAACATGAGATCCAAGATCTCCTTGACAAAGGTATCATTGGAATCAAAGAGCATAATGACTCATCTAACAAAGACCAAGACACTACTCCCAAGTATGATTGAAATCATGAACCTATGTCTAGAAATGGACCACATATAACCTCTACTTCTTCCACCATTCCTTCATCTCACAAAGCTTCACAACAAGCCACACTACCTCCATCAAACAATGAACCTAATGAAGACACTTTTCATGTTGACCATATGGACCCTCAAGGGCTCTTTCTAAAAACCATCCAAGATAATCCACATATTGAGGCAAGTTCCTCCAAGGATTCAAAAATCCTAGATCCTGAGTTATCATATATTTCAATTTCCATCATACCTATTCAAAATGATCCCCCATCATCCCTTCAAGAATATCCCATACATATCCAAACTCCTACCTTGTCCTTATAAGTGGATCAATGTCAAGAAGTTCATTCAAAGTGTGAAGAAACAAGTCTTATTAAAGATCAAGCAAGATATTATCCATTCCTATCCAATATTTGACCAAGATCCCATATCCATAGAATCTCATGATGATTCCCTCATACCCTTTCACTTCTTCCAAGATGATACATTCCCATCTTAAGAACAAATTATTCCTCCAAGTACTACATCTTATCCACCATCTAAGAAAGATCAAGATATCCCTTACACCATTTCCAATGAGCCTATTGAAAACCAAGAGCCAAGTACTCTTTTTACATGATCCAATGATCCTCTTCCTTGTCAAGATCCAAATATCCCATCATCCCCTTGTCAGGATCCTCCATGTCTACATTAATAACCTCCCATTCCGCGCAATCCCTCCTATGATAATTACTCCCCTCAAGCTTCAGTTGCTCCTATCAAAGTTGTCCCTATCAAAGTTGCTCCTATAAAAGCTACTAATGAGCCGATTGATATATAAATAAATCCTAAAGATGATGTCCATGGTGATGTAGCTCACTCTAAAGATGTTGATATCCCTTGCACACCTTATATCCCCCCATCTAAATCCAAACATACACCTCCCCCATCCTCCAAATCCATTTTAGGTCCCTATGTCCCATAACTGAAGCATTAAAACCTTCCATCTATTTTGGGTCCTTATTCCTTGATTGACCATACCCATCCTTCCTAATTCTTCATCCACTTGTCCTATCAAGAATCAAGGTAAAAAAAGGCACACATACTAGAAAAATTTCCAATCACCTATCCATATGAACTCTCCATATCAGTCTTATCCATCCCTAACTCCCACCACCTTTGGAAGCAATTTGGATGTCAAACATGAAAATAAAAAATCCAAAAATCCACAGGCATTCAAAAATTCCTGTGTCCAATCTAATCAACATGTGAACACTAAGAAAAAGGAAATATACAAAAGACCGCAAAAGTCCACCAAGAAAAAAGAAGAATCAAAGAAAATGTGGGTTCCTAAATCCCTCATCAAAGAAATGTGTTCTAAAGCATCAAAAAGAAAATAAAAATCAAAGACTATGTGGTTTCCCAAGTCACTTTTGCAAGATTTGCACACAAAATAAAAATCAAAGTTGACATTCAAGCTTCCAAAGGCTTCCACTACACCTCCATCTAAGCATTTTTTAAGCTTCCAAGTCTATTTTGGGTCCCTATGTCCAAAAATCCATTACCTCGAATATTTCATCACCTTTTCCATTTGTTTTGGGTTCTTGTGTCCCAAAATACATATTCTTTCCTCCATAAAACTCTCAAGCCTCCCAATCCATTTTTCCTCCATCATTTCATCACCCTTCAAAGTTTGTGTCAATGTTGATCTTGTCGACACTATCCACCTACCCCTACACAAACCTTTCAATATCCCATCCATCATCCAATGCTTACTTTCCATCCTTATATCCCTCTTATCCAATCCATAGCATAAAACCTTAACCACCATCTACCTTTATCCTCCATATCTATTCTTTATCATTACCTTATCAACATTTTTGAGAATATTTTCAATAGCCATGGTCCATTATAGTATATCTTTCAAAGGGGTATTATCTAGAGAGCAAGATGTCTGAATTCCCCCATTTCCTATCATACATTCACTATCTTCCAAAAAGTTAGAAAAAGAAAAACTAAAGAGAAACCATTTGTCCTATGGTGAAAACCACTTCTTGTGGCACCTTGGTAAATTACCATGATGAAAACCTGGCAAACAAGCGTCATGCATATTCTACCTTCTTGTACTCTATAATTAGGGGCAAGTTCCATCCATTTCACTTTATCCATCGTACCCTACATTTTAACCATCATATCCCTCATTGTCTATTATCTTCCATTTATCCTATCTACATACATACCCCTTTTCCACCGACGATCTTGACAAGGTTGAAAATTTCCATGAACATCAAGCATCTTATCCATTTATCCTATCCATCAGCTTATTCTTATTCTCTTGTTATGTCTATGCTACCTTATCATGATCTTGCTTAAATTAATCATTGTTTCATCATCCCTTATCACCTTTAAGCTTCATCCTATCCATATATACCCTTTGGTCTTGATCAAAATGAAGGACATAAAAAAAAAAAGGTTCTGGAAAGCCTCTTGACATGTCCACTCCTTTGAACAATACATGCCTTTCATTGCATTAAGTCATTGTCCTATATGCTATTTGAAACCACCTCATTAGCCTAAATTGCAAAATCCTTTTTTCCTTAGTTTGGGTAATATTAAAGGAGATAGTCCTTGAGGGTCACATTACACATGCTTCCTCAATCATTTCCGTATTCCCTCTATCCCAATCCACTCATTCATCCACTCGTAATGCCCTACACCTTGCTAGACATACAGGAACAACAAATGTGATCTTGCTTGATAATTAGTGATCAATTTAAAAATCCCCCCAAAAATATAAAATCTTTAAAATCCAAACAAAAATGTAAAACCTTTAAAAATCCCCCAAAAAATATAGGTTAAGCTCCTTCATCTATCAAGCATTGCATTTACATTTCCACAATCCTTGTATATATCCTACTGCATTCCACCATCCATGTACATAGTCATAATAAAACCCCAAAGTTGCATAGCATATTCATCCAAGCAAGCTTTTATCATGGTTTGGAAATAGTCTTAATCCATTGTCATTGTCAAAATCCAAAGTAGGGGCAAAATCCAACCATCGAATCGAACAACTTGAACAAAATCAAAATGGAAAAAGATGGATGAAATTATTTTGAAACTATAACAAAGGTAAAGAGATTCAAACTTGTGTTTCTTTATTTTCTACATCATGTCTTTTTAGCAAATCTAGGATGTCTTTTGATGAGAGGAGTAAGGATGAAGCATGATATTTTCTTGGTTTTCTGCTTGTAGGATCGATTCAAAGAAGTATGAAAATTAGTCTTATGACATGATCATCAAATAATAATCAAGGACATTGGTATATGTAATGGATTAATTCTTTGTCTATTTACGCAAAAGGATACTTAGTCCATTTAGGTTATGCATACCTTAATGCCAAGTTAACTGGTTTGTTTCCAAAATGATAAGCAGAAAAGACTTAATTAACTGAACAAGAAGGATTTGTTTCTAATTTGATGTTCATTCAACTAAAATGATGACATAAAAAAGTATTTTTGAATGTTTAAATGTACTTTTTACTCATTTTATTAATTTTAATTCATTTTTACATTTAATTGACAAATACCCATTTATTTAATCAACATACTAGGATATTAATTAAATAAATTCCATAAGGTTTATTTTCCAATGTTTTGGGATTTAGGAATTAAATAATTAAATCAAGTGCTATGATAGATTAGGACCTAGGGTTTAAGCCATATCAGACTGAAGATGATGAATTGCCTTTAGGTTAAGACTTAAGGTGATCAAGATTAGGGTTTTCTTGATGAACAATCGAGATTAGGGGCTTAGGGTTTTGTTGACCATTTTTAGGCCATTACAATACCACCATAGTTTAAAATTCTAAAATAGCGAGGGTTGTACCAATTTCAATGATTCCTAAAACCTCAATGATGAATTTGGTTACATTGAATTCGACAAAACAAATATTCATACCACCATGGTTTGCAAATCTAACTAATGAAGGTTGTACCAATTTCAAAATGATCTACCAAAAATCTCAATGATGATAATTGCAAAATATATTGATCCTTTGAAAAGTGACAACAGTTTAGTTGCATTTGCACATTGTATTCATGTTAGATTACATCTTGCATTAATCATCATTATGGGTTTTCTCAAAGAAAGGGGGGGTCAATCATCCAAGTCAACTCATCAAAATTCTTCTTTAGGTGGAATATATTAAACATCAACAAAAACAAGTGCATTTCATTGCTCATTATCATTAAATATTATGCATTAGTACGTCATCATTATTGCATTCCATCATTACATACATCATATCATCTCTACATCCATATACATCATGCAGCCATACATCATCTCATATTCTTCATATGCATAAATGCATCATATATCCATACATCATGCATAAAGTAACACAAATACATACATAAAATCATATAGACATGCATCCACTACAATAGTTCATTGCATCATCATATATCTTCAAAATAAAAAAATTCTAATGTATAATGACATCAAAGAAGAATAAAACATACTATATGGGGGGAGTCTATCAAAATACATCAATGTCCTTGATATATATATATATATATGTCCATCGTCACAATAGATATCATGAGTAAGATCTAGGCATAACTGCTTCCTGAATTTGTAAGCTCATTCATCAAAATGCCACCACCTGTACCACTTATCCCATCAGTCCCTAATCATGTATCATCAAAATATCTACTTGATCCCACATCATCAAGACATCAAAGTAAGCCTATCAAATCAAACATCAATCAATCAATCATATATCGATCATCTTAATCAGTCAAGCATCAAACATCATCCATCCTATCCGCTCAATTGAGATTTCTATCAATCTCGACGAGCACATCTACCTTCAACTCTCTATATCTTGAGGTCAAAACATCACATCCTATTATATGACATCGAAATACACATAATTTTTGTTTGACTTCTTCATCCAAAAGGCATGCGATCTTGTCTTTGAGACACATCAATAATCTAATATAACTGGGGAAATTACATTTCACATCCATCATTATCGATGAATCAATTGAAATTCTGAAAATCATCAAAATGAATCCAAATAATTGTGATTCATTTCTCGAGGGGGCATACTGGCACCAGAGTGCATAATTTTGCAAATACAGACACTTTTTAAAATTGGGAACATCAGACGTTGATTTTTTTTATAAAAAAAGGGACATAAAAAATGGATCAATTTTCATAATAGAGATATCACATTATCAAGAAAACGACATCAACATCATATCAGTGATTCATATCAGAACATCATCAACATCAATTTCACATCACATCAGACATCAAATCAGGTATCTGACATTGGACATCAGATATTCTTTGAACCAATGTGCTTCACACATTGATTCAAAGAGGCAGATTTGTATACGCCTAAAATTGGTCAACACAAGTCAAAGCAAAAAATCAATTACATACAAGCTATTTTGAATTAATTGAAATCAACAATCAAATCACTAGGTAATTGAATTAATCATTTAATTGCTTGGTTGACCAATTGATCAAATTCAATTTAATAAACCAAACATGGCTAAAGTTAATTATATCCTAATATTCTTCACCCACCACTAAGTGACGAAAAATCACTCAACCAATGGGAAATGAAAAAAGAGAGCACATGGATCATCAAAAGGCTTTGCTATCTTGACCACTCAATCAAATAAATCAATCTTGTCCACTCAAAGGGGACACATCACTCAACCTTAACCTCAACCATACTTCGACCATGGTCAATCAAACTCACCCCCTACCCTTGGAAATTCCTATAAATAGGAGGCATTTCCTAGTGGAAATTACCAATTCACTTTATCACACCACTTTGCATCATAGCAATTACATTTTGTTGAATTGGGCATCCATTATAATTTAGCATTGAACATTCTTAAGTAGGATCCTAATGGCAATTTGAATTTAGCATAGTTCTTCATCAAGATCTTGCATCCTAGATAGAATTGTGCATCAATTAGCTTTACATCATTCATCATAGATCATTTCTCATTTTCTAAGTTGCCACTAGGATCTCTAATGTAGTTGAGAGTAATAGTCCTTGGAGCTAGAGAGCAATGAGACACTCAATATGTTATCTTTTCAATTTATTTAATTGTAGTTTATCTTCCAATTGATTTGATAACATATTGAGAAAAGAGAATTACAAGAGAAAAATAAATGTTTATAGAATATCCAATGATTCATAGTATAAAACAACAAAGAAACACGATATACAACAATTGTTCCAACTATGAAATTAGCCCAAGGAAGTAAAAGTAGCCTAAAGAAACAAAAATCTTTACAAATAACAATTGTAAATGGGCATGGACAACAATAACTTATACAAACAACAGTTGTACATGAGAATGAATATAGATTGGCACAACCAATAGCAACTTTTATACAAAATTTTGGATAAGAGGCCGAAGGCCACGAGACACACCAATCTTTTGATTTCTAATCAGCTACTTTACTTGACGTTGGATGCATTGGATTTGATACTCCATTTTTATCTCTTCCTGGAATCTGCCTACAGTTGAGAGAAAAAAGAAGTAAGACAATAAAATATGTCAGAGTAAAGTTTTAGAACTGCAAATTCCTAATGATTAAAGGAGTTATTAAACTACTTTACATCAAACTCTCTATAAATACAATAAGATAGTTTGTCAAAATCCTTCAACAATAATATTAGTTTGAAGCCCAATACCAAGAAAGGCTTCTTTCCACTTAAGGCTATGATAAAAAAATTAGTATGTATAAAGTGAAATACCAAGTTCCATAATTTCTTAACAAACCGACATCTTGAAAAGTTGAAATAAGGAGTTTCATAATTTCTTAACAAAATGGCATCCCAAAAAATTGTGTCTCATGTCTTCATAGTTTTGGCAAAAAAGACAATTTATGGGTTGAACCATAATAGATTCCAACCTACCTCCAATCAACAACTTGCAATGTAGTATCTTCCAAGCCATAAATTATGCTTTTGCATTAATTCTTAAATCCCAAGTACGAGTAGAGAGTTTAGCCCATAAAAATTTGCTGAATTTGAAATTCCATTTATTGTTCAGACAAGTTTTCATGGGTATATTAGGAAGCAATTCCATATATACTTTTTTCAATGAAAAAAATCAAGAAGGATATGTTGAAAACCATAGCCAATCTTTGAAGAAGTTGCATTGAATAAAGGTATAAAAATTCATAGATAATTCTGATGGCACCAAAGACTCCATAAAATTTAGAAGAGATTTGTACCTATTCTTCAAATTAAATTGGTATTTAACAACATATAATGACAACAAATTTAGAGTATTGAAGTCCCAAATATCTCCTACCTTATTGATGTCTTTTTTGAACAAAAAGCATCATTGTTTAGGAAAAATCAAGGCCAAAGGGTGATCATGATACAAAATATGTTTGTTCCACCAAATAGACGAGGTGGAAAAGCTGAAAGCATGTTGGACAGAGACATCTCTCCATTTTAAAAGATGGTTGATCATTTTCCACGTTTTTCAAATTGATTGGAGAGAAGGTGAGGCCTTAATAGAGAAAAAGTAGCATGAAGTGTTAAAGGGGGAGAACCTTGGAAAATCTCTTGCTAATTCTGTTAAAGGGGAAGAATCTTGGAAAGTCCTTGGAGAATCTCTAGTTAATTATTTTAAAGGGGAAGAACCTTGGAAAATCCTTGTTTAGAACAAAATTAGCTAGAGCTTTTGCAATGATTTTGTAGGAGGTAATAAGGAGCATGATAGGATGCCAACCAGAGTTAGTATCTGTAGGATTTGAGAAATAAAAATCCACAGAACGCCAAGAATACCTACATGCAAATAACCTGTTACAGGAGAGAAGCAGAAAGAGGGAAAAAGAAGAACTCAGAAGTTGCTCAAAATGTGAGAGTGAAATTATAATTTGAATTAATGAAAAAAGAATTACAAGGTTCAACATATAAAGGTGAACAAAACCCTAAAGCCTAAAAAAGCTAGGTTGCACATTAATAATTAATAAAAGAATTAATTATTAATGCACCTAAGAGAAAGCTTAAGCACTAAAGAGTAATAACTTAATTAATTAAATCAACATGATTTAATTAATAAGAAAACTAATGATTACTCTAACACCCCCCCTTAAGCTAAGCGCAGAGGGTAAGCTAACCTAACACAGCTATGAAAGAAGGAAAAAGGGTCCCGACAACCAGGCCTGATTAGGAACCCAATACAAGGAAATCTTTGTAAACCGGAGACAAAGAAGAAAACCCAGTGGGAAAAATCCCTCTCCAAAAAGAGATAGAAAAATGCAGAAAATAAATGGCTCAAGAGACTCTCTCAAGACCATAAGTACAATCAGCCCCCCCATGAGAGAGGGATGAGACACTAAAGTCCCCCCAGAATGAAGAAACTCCTGTCACAATGGTAGATGCCTG
>MU224206.1:1922618-1968018 GCA_018584345.1 Thuja plicata
GATACCGTATGCTCAAGATATGGCCAAAATACCAAAAGTGCTCAAAACTGCCCCAAAGAAGGTTTGAGAGTAAACCCTGGTGGTTAGGTTAACCGCTAGAGGTTAACCACTAGTGGTTAACTGACAGAAGCGCCCATTTACAAAGCAGCATTGATTTTTAACACTGCATGCGTTAGTTTTTAACGCAAAAATAATTAAAATTTGATTTTTTTGATTTTTTTTTAATTTTCACCTCAAAATTTGAGCTGGAGAGAGAAATTTTTTCCCAGAGGCTACTGTGGCAAAAAATGGCAAACTTTATATGAAAATTGACTCTCCTAGGCCTTCTGAGCGCGATGGTGGTGTCTTTTTTTGCTCAATGTGCTCCAGAAAAAAGTGTCTCTTCTAGATTGAAGAAGAAACCCTAAAAAAGCTGTGGTTTTTGCCCTCGAAACACTGCTTCACAAACACCAAACCAGGCAACAACAGTGTGGCTTTGATACCATGTAGGATTTGAGAAATACAAATCCACAGAATGCCAAGAATACTTGCATCAAATAACCTGTTACAGGAGAGAAGCAGAAAGAGGGAAAAAGAAGAACTCAGAAGTTGCTCAAAATGTGAGAGCGAAATTATAATCTGAATTAATGAAAAAAAAATTACAAGGCTCAACCTATAAAGGTGAACAAAACCCTAAAGCCTAAAAAAGCTAGGTTGCACATTAATAATTAATAAAATAATTAATTATTAATGCACCTAAGAGAAAGCTTAAGCACTAAAGAGTAATAACTTAATTAATTAAATCAACATGACTTAATCAATAAGAAAACTAATGATTACTCTAACATTCCCTTTTCCCTTTGGCAAAATTTTGATTATGCCACCATTAATGATTGGACCCAAAAATCCTCTTTCAAAGGCTTCCAAATATAATCAATAAAAATTATATTTAATGTGATTCCACATTGCCTTGTAGAATGTTATAGGGATCCCATCACTGCCTAGAATATTATGAGGGGCCATATTAAAGAGAACAATTTCCTACTCCTCTAAATCAATAATTCTATCAAGATGTTGGCTATAATCAACACCTTCTTGGTTAGGAATATGAATTTCGATAATAGCTTCTAGAGCATCTTGAATATCTTGGCAATAATCATCCTTGAAAAGGTGTTT
Organism: Thuja plicata; assembly: GCA_018584345.1. Lineage (NCBI taxonomy): Eukaryota > Viridiplantae > Streptophyta > Pinopsida > Cupressales > Cupressaceae > Thuja > Thuja plicata. The sequence continues at coordinate 1,923,774 of MU224206.1, forward strand.
ATAAAAATGTTTGGATGTGTTGTATATTTCTGCAGGATCAATGAGGAGATAATTAGATTCATCTCTTGTGGTACCAATTCTTTCATTTTTGTGTTTATAGTTGAGATAATTAAAAAGTATTTTGTGCCCTTATTTCCTTCTTTTATCTAGTGTAGTTTGGATTTGATTTTAGTCCCCTGACCTTTATAGTTGTCAACTTTGTACAATTGATCTCAAATAGTAGAAATAACAATTTGAAGATGAACATTACTAGGGTCAACACTAAGAAGTTTTCTAGCATGCACAAGTTCCCCTTAAAGAGATATTTTCCTACATTTACAGTGCCAAACCATATTTTGGCCAAAAGAACAAATAAATTTAGTGCATTGAGAAATGACAACACACTACTAATCAATCCAAGATTCTCCTTTGTTGGGTTTAGAAAGAGCATTCCAAATCCCCTCAAAGGAAACTAGACAAGTAGGGTTATTTAAGTGGGAAACATTCAGCTTGAATGGGAGAGAATTCTTTGTGGTAGAATTTTGAGAAAAACTAATGTTGCACACAATGGGAAAATGATCTGAAGGGGTAGAAGAATAATCCACTTGAACATAAAACCCCAATGGATCATAAAAAAATGAGAGACTAGAAGAAGCATAAAATCTATCTAACATACTTAGTTTTCTATTATCTCCCATTCTAAAATTAGACTAAGTATACCCATTTTTGGAGTGGCTATTAAATTTGTCATCAATGAGATAAATCACACCCAAGGAGTTGTGACAGAACAACCAACAACCAAATTTATTCCTACTAGGATTTACAAGTTTATTCCAACTACGATCTTAAGGATGTTATACCATGTTAAAGTCACCTCCTAAAATCTAGTCAACCTTAGGTAAATTATTGGCCAACCAATCCCAAACAAGAATTCACTCTTTAGATAGATTGGAAGAATAGATAGAGAAAAGACCAATAATTTGTTTGTTAATGAGAGTAAGAATCCAAACACAACTATGAGAAGGATCTTCCCCTTTATCAATGATGCACTTGAATCCAAGTTTCAATTCCAATGACAACACCGCCTTTACCATCCAAATGGGAAGTATGCAGAAAGGTGGCGCCTTTCCAAATATATGTAAAGATGTTTTAAGTCCAATGTCACCGCGTCTGAATTTTTGGAGAAATAAAATATCAATTTTCCATTTAGTAACCATCTCTTTTACTTTGTATTAGTGTCAAGGGAGGGAAATCCATATGCCATTCCAAGAAAGTAATTTAAGCTTCATGAGGCAGGTTAGAAGAGTCATCACCCTAAGAAAACACACTAGAACTGTTATCAAGAGCATGTTCTTGTTCCTTGAGTTCTTGACTTCTAATAGTGGAAGAAGATATAGATCTATGATGAATGTGAGAGGATGGAGAAGCAGAGTCACAAGAAAGTGGCATGGGAGAAGCATGATTCAAGTGGGAAGCGCATGGTTTGGGAAAAGGTGAAGAAGAGGGAGGTGGGTTATAGTGGGGTGAGGGATGAGTGATAGGGATACGAGAAGAGACTGTGGGTTCTTTCCTCTTCCTCATAATTCTCCAACTATCGGATACAATTATGTCCTTATACAAAAGGGTAGAATCTCTAGACATCGGAATGAGTGGAGGGATTGGAGGAAGATGAATGAGAAATGTTGGTGGTAGGAGGAGCACATGGGGGGATAGATTGTTAGGTGGCAAATGCTGAGGTATTTGAAGCATTTTCTTCTTTTGACAGGACATTCAAAGATTAGACGACCTTCCTTTTGGCAATAGAAACATGCATTTGGTTTATTCAAATCAACTATTGGTTGATCTAGTTAAAACCCTAGGCCAATAAGCTTAACACTTTTAGGTAAGGGATTATTAAGGTCTACTTCCACACAGGCTCTTGGATGAACCCTTAAACTTGAGAACTTATCAGAGTTATGTTTACACCAAATAACTTTGCCTAATTGAACCACAATGTATTTTAAAAAAGACCCGAATGGCAGATTATGGAAAGACAACTCAATCCACATGGTTAGATGATTTAAACATGACTATTATGATTTAATAAATTATTTTCCCTCTAATATTAATAAAATATTATTTAATTAATTTATCTTTTAATCCTCTACAATTATATAATTTTTAAAATGATTTAATTAGCTAACATTTCCCTTTCAAAATCAAGTAAATTCAGATATTTATTTGATTTTCCCACCTCAAATAAATAAAATTTGTATTTTATTTATTTCCTTTGTGCATTTATGTTTCATCTTATCTTTCCACCTCATCAATCCATGTGTAATATAGGTTTCACATTCTCTTATTTTTCTCAATTGTTGATCTTTTTAATTAATCCCCACCATTGATCAAATGTGAAGTGATACATATAAATAAGACCTCCACTCATCTATTTCTTCATAGAAGCAAGAACTATTTTCAAGAGCACATCTAACACTTTAAAACACCTACACTATTGTCAAACCGTCAAGCATCTATCAAGGATTACCACTATCAAGAACTAGCACTATCACTATCAAGCACGAAGCCTTCATACTAGCATGAGGATATCAAAGTTATGCTAGAGAATCTAAGAGCAAATCTACATCAAGAATTCAGGAAAGTATCAAGTAACAATGGAGTCTTCTAAGGTCTTTGTGATGGTATTATTATTTATCATTTGATTTTATACATAGATCTTATATTCCTTTTTGTGTTTGTGTGGATTGCGAGTTTGGATCTCACATTGCATTGTTTCCATTATTTTATATACATTTTCACATCATTCACACTACATCTCCTAAAATTTTGGTCCCACTACCATATCATATGAATCCTTGTCACATGGGCACATAAAAAATCCATGTCATATCACCATATTGCCTAAAGTATTTCAAATCACTTTTTGTACAACATATTTTCTCCACTTCTTTATACTTTTGGTCTTTTGTAGATATTTGAACCGACTTCTAGTTTGTAGTTATTTTGATTGTGGAAAATGCTAGTTATTGCACACTTATTATTAATTTTTAGATCTTGATAGATTGCTCACGCCAACAAAAGTACAACAAGAATTTCAAGAATGATGTATTACTTATACAAATCCCATATTGAGTATCTTCATACTTACTTTTTATGTTGATTAAAAATGTCCATATACATTAATATAAATGCTTATACTAGATTCACATGTACATCATAGTGGAAGAAAAATGCATGATGAAATTAACACATTCTTACCATTTCCCACTTAGTTTTTTTGCTCGCCTTAGTGTAATGTCAATACAATAATACATCAATAAGTGACACACTTTTGTGATAAGCTTGACTCATGACTTGATTCCTATCCACATTTATTCTACCCTTATTTTTACCATTTCCAAACATTTAACACTTATTTCTCATTATTGTGCCCTCAATCACACTTTAATGCATTCACTCCATGAATCAAAATGAAATTTTACCCTAGGATTAATTTTGTAATGAATTGGGACTGATTTCTTTCAATCATGTGGTATGCAAGAATCAACCCAAAATTCAAAATCATTGAATTTAAATTCGAGATTCTTGCTCCTTCCTACTTGCTATAATGACTTGGCTTGCATACATTTGTGTTACATGTTGTTTGATAAAGACACTTAATTTCATCTGGGAGAACAATTAAAACATACTTTAATTTTTAAAGGAACAAAATTAGAACCAACTCATTTGTATATTGGTGAATGTTGTCTTCAATATTGCTCATTGTCATTAACACTACCTACTAAGGGGTTGAGCTAGGCAGACACAATCAACACTTGTTTCAACAATTGATAAGACATAGACAACTAATTTTACAAATGTATATTCTAATATATCATTCCCACACAATACATATAAGATAACAACTCTAGAGATCAAATCCATAGAGTCTGAAATTATTTTATCAAAATATAAAAAAACAACATAAATCATTTCATTAGTTTAGGATTTAAGTTTATTATGACAATTATATATCGACTTTTCAAATGAACTAAATATTTATATTTTTAACTTATTCCCAATTTCTGACACCTATAACTGTATAGATTAGATTAATTGCCTACCATATTTGTTAGTGAAAAAAATACTTATTCATTTACATAAAGAGAAAGTGAAACCATGCAACTTATGCATGTGATTATTCACATCTGCACTCCAATATTTCCTATTTGTTTTCTATAATAAGCAACAAAAAATAATTCTATAAAATGATCACAATATTTAAGTTTATTATGACAATTATATATCAAACTTTTAAATCAACTAATTTTTTATTTATTTATAATTTCTCACATCCATGACCATATAATTTAGATTAATTGCTTACCATATTCTTTAGGAAAGAAATCAATTTATTCATTCACATAAGTGAAAGTGAAATCACACAATTCATACGTGTGATTATTCACATATTAGACTGTAATATTTTCTTTCATTTTTCTATAAAAAAACTAACAAAAAAGAATTCTAGGAACATTTAACTATCAATACTAAGAAATTTCTATAATCTATCAAATGAAGTGAATACTATTTTTAAATTCGATTGTGTATGAGATGTTAGCATCAATATTGAAAATTATAATCCATGATCACAATTTATCAAAGGAAGTGAACACTATTTTTAAATTCAATTGCATATGAAATTATAGTATTAATGTTTCCATCAACCTAATAAAAAGATCACACTAACTATTGGTAGAAAATAAAAAGAACGAATATAACATTCGCTTGAACATATAAATTACCTACCATATTCATTAGTGAAAATAAAATCATGCAACTTTTGCATGTGATTATTCACATCTTGGCTCCAATATTTTCTCTCAATTTTCTATAAAAAGATCACAATAACTATTCGCATTAAAAATAAAATAAATGTAGAGAATAAAAAAAAATAAAAAACAAAAAAATCGTTGCTAATCCCGAGTGTCGAAACTGCATGCGACTCAGACTCCTCGAAAGACACCAGTTCTCAGGTTTCTCATTTTCTCGACAGAGAAAACCAGTTTGCTATTTTTTTTTTTTCAAAATTCTTTATTATCTAGCTTTTTGTAGACATTTTATTCACAAATCACAAACCCCAATCACGGGAGAAATCCCAAGCTGAGCTAAAAAATCCAATATATTTTTCTGTCGGCGCTTTCGAAAATCGACTGGACTTGAGCTAAAAATAAATTTACCAGAAAAAGAATCTCAGACTTCCCGCGCATGTGGGGTGCAGATTCTCACCGCCTGATAAATATTTGATTTCCGAATAAATTCGCAAACAGATTTAGCCGAGGTTGCGCAAAGATGAAATGAGCGATTGATGGGGAGCAAGCGGGCCCAGGAGATTCGAACCGGCGACGGAAGGAATAGCATTGCTGCATGCATGTCCGTAGCTTCAAAAGCATTTGCATGACAGATGTCATGCAGGAGGGAAGTGCCATGTTCGTTCCCTGCTGATTCTGGTTTGCCTTTGCCTTTGCCTTTGCCTTTGCAATGTTCCGCTTGAAAATGATGTAGATTTTTCAATTGATGGAATCATTGTTGTTGTTGTTGCTGGCACCGGCATCAGTGGATTAATTTCAGCTGGATATTGAAGCTCGTGTTTGGGATTTTCACGGCTTGAGTTGGGAGAAATGATGAACGGTGAGGAAGGTTTTGCCGTTCCTTCGCCCAGGGTTCGAAGCTCGGCGGCCTCCGAATCCTGCGATTCGAGGGCAGCGGGGATTGCGTTTTCTGAAATGAGCGAATCGGAGTGCGACATGAATTCGCCGGAGCAGTGGCGGCGGCGGAAGGTGAAGTTTCTGTGCAGCTTCGGCGGCAACATTCTGCCGAGGCCGTTTGACAATAAGCTTCGATACGTTGGGGGAGAAACCCGTATTGTGCGTGTGAGTAGGGATATTTCATTTTCAGAGCTTGTTATTAAGATGTCAGAGTTTTATGATCAACCTTTTACGATTAAGTATCAGTTGCCCGAAGAGGAGGATTTGGATGCTTTGGTTTCTGTTTTCAGCGATGATGATCTCGCAAATATGATGGAGGAGTATGATAAGTTAGAGGCTGCAGATGGTTTTACCAGGCTCAGGGTGTTTCTGTTCTCGGCCTCTGAGCAATTTGATGTTGCTTCTGTTTGCGTCGAAGCTGATGTCGACCAGAGGTTTGTGGATGCTTTGAATGGATTGCCTGAGTCCGCTAGTAGCTCTGACATTTGGAAGCAACACACTGAATTTCTTAGAAGAAACGAATCTTGTAGCTCTTTCAATTGTCTTGGCTCTGAAAATGGATTGAACCCTAGGAGGATCTTGCGGGATTTCCCTGTGCAGCAAGATACGATTCTTGTTGCTTCTCCCCCTCTTTCTCCTTTGAGGCAGCCATCGTCTCCATTTGAAGAATCTAGCGATCATTACCGCCAAGAGCATCAACAGCTGTGGACGTTGGGAAGGCAGCCGCCATCTCTGTTTGAAGATTCCAGCGATCATTACCGCCAGGAGCACCAGCAATCCTGGACATTGGGAAACTATCTACGTACGCAAGATTCTGCGCCTTCTATGGCAACAGCAGCAGGGCGTCCTTTCCAAGAAGCACCTATGCCGTCTGAGGCAGTATTAGGTTATCATAAATACAAGCATTCTGTGAAAGTGTTTCCTTCAAATGAGGTTTATTACACAGGTTCGCCAGAGTTTGAGAGTCCTAGAGATATCAATAGAATGGAAGTTGCCAATCATTGGCCTGAAGATAATCACAAGCATCCTATTCCTGTTGCTGATATTGTGCCCCATCAAGTTAATGTTCATCAGCATCACCTCTCTCAGCAGCAGCCCCCTCAGCACCAGCAACAGAACGTGCATCCTGCACATCAGCCTACTGTTGGCTACTGCCCTCCAGAATTCTTTCAAAATTCCGAAGTGTCTTCACCGCAAAGAAAAATTGCAATGCAGCCTGTGAAATACTGTAGACTGTTTGAACCTTCAGAACAAAATGAAGCACAATATCTGGCTCCAGAAGTTTACGAAGGTGAGAGATCTTGGCATGTGCCTCACCAACCTTTGTCTCTTCCAGTGACTGCTGATTTTGCAAACGCAAAAGTTCCACCAGTAAAACTTGGTTCACAAAATATGGCAGTTGGTTGTAGAATAGGTGAAGGTTTGGGACGGAATGTATTGCATCATGTACCAAGTGCTAGTGAACTTGATAGGTTTTCAGAAAGTCAAAAGCACGCGCAGGGCGTTTGGCAATATGAAAGCAGACTTGATTATGGTAGCACCCAGTCGAGTTCACATTATGAACCTGCAAATTCTATTGCAAACCATACCATCCATTTATCCTGTGGCAGGAATGTCAACCAGCAGCACTGCCAGCTATCAGGCACCGGGGAAAATGTAGGATTAATTGGACAAAATTTTGGTCAAATACATGGAAGGTTTGAGAGGAACTCTGTATTTGAAAATCCATATGAAAGACAATTTGCATGTGACACGAGGAGTTCAATTATGCACACTGAACATCCATCTTATTATCAGGACCAATGTGGATCAAGCAAACTAGAATGTCAAGTACATAATACTCAATCTGTAACAAACGAAGGGTTGTTGATGCGAACTGCAAGTGCAAAAGTGGATCTGCTGCCACCCTCTATAGATAAGGTTCAAACTGATATTTGTTATCGAGACAGAGTAGATAAAGCAAGGGCCTGGGTCCTGCACAACACGAACTATCAGAGAGATACAATACACATGCCTTATGCAGCAGAACCATCTGGGGTTCTAACCACAGAGGAAGGTACATATAGAGATGCCAGTCAAAATTCTTATGCAGAGCACGACTCTAGATGGTTGAATCCAAAAGCAGTGTACCATGACCCTTCATCAGCTGATTTATACAAGCATGCTAATTGTGATCAATATGATCTTTCTGCGCATGTGCCTCGTAATCTACAACATACGATAATTAATAATCAATTGGACAGTGACCTGGTGGTTCATTTGGGTTCCACAGGTGAACAGAGTCAATGGTGTTATAGTTCAGGAGATGAGAGAAGCCAGGAGTTTGCTTGTGCTCAAAGGAACGCTGAGAACATGGAAATGGTGGAGCAGTCTAATGGATCTTCTGATAAAAGTGCAGTTGATGTTCATAATTTTGCAGGGGTCCACATAACAGATGATCTTTTGCAGAAAGAGAGAGCAAACACCCCAGAATATGAAGAAAACCAACCAAAAGAATTTAATCAAGATTCAGGCCCGGAGATCACCAAGGAGATTCAAGGGGATCATCCTGTGACTGTTTCATCTCATTATCAGATGCAAAGGCAGCTTGGAGGGCTCATTGATCAGGTTTCAGTTGCAGTTGTTAACTCAAACAGCAGTGTCACTATAGCTAATACTGCTTGTTCTCACATTATGACCTCATCAAAGGTGTTTCTTCCCAATAGCCTTACGCTACAATTGCCCAATGAGATCTTATCATCAACATTACCTTCCTCCGGTCCTCCAATATATGATCGAAGTCCAGTAAATAGCACTGACATTGCAGGACCAAATGATTTATTGTCTGAGACTGAAAGAGAAGGGCAAATCAATGAGTCAGAGAATCCCGAGTTGAAGACTATTGGAAAAGGGCATTTAAAAGAAAATATTGTTTCAAATATGGAGGTCGCAAGAAATGAAAATTTGCTGAAGGATACACCTGAGATTTGTTTGAAGGATAGGCCAGAAAAAGATGCTTCTGGAAAGTCCAGAAATCTGAAGTCAGCGGAGCAAAGCCCTATTTTAGCAGCTTCGACCACAATTTCAACAACAAAAGTAGAAGGGACAGAACCCCTTGCATTCAGCACAAGAGAAGGTGATAGTAAGGAGGTAGATCAAAAAGCTCTTCCCACTGCCTCCAGTATAAAAGATGACCCTCCAGAGGAGAAACCATCCGAGGTGTGAGCTATATATCTTTTAGTGTTAAATGCTTTGACAATGAAAATTGAATCTACAAAATATTTCTGGTAGTCATGTTTGAAAAAATAATACAATTATGTTGGCATCCAGGAGAATGCTTTGAGATTAGAAGACCTCTGCAATGGTTCTATGAACAAGGCAAATAACATTGAATTGGGCCCTGAGGCAGATAATCTTGCCCAAGGTTTGCAGGTAAAGTACACTGAAATTGTTCATTAGTAATGATATAATTCATTCTCTTGGCAGCTTATAGATTATTGTAATCTTTTACTTCAGACAATTAGGAATGATGACCTGGAAGAAATACGAGAGTTGGGGTCGGGTACATATGGGACCGTCTATTATGGAAAATGGAAAGGTTCTGATGTTGCTATTAAGCGGATCAAAGCCAGTTGCTTTGCAGACAGGGCATCAGAGTTGGTAGGGGTCTTTACATTTTAACTATGCATTATATCAAGCAAGATTGAGTTATGATTATTGCTTCTAGATTTGATTGTGTTAGTTTTTTTGCAAATGTTTCGGATCGCCCTCTGGGATTCATCATCAGGACGAATGAAGGATAACCCTCTGTGATCCCTCGTTAGGATGAATGAGTCCCAATGATGGATTGCAGAGGTTGATCCCAAAGGGTTATCCCTCATTTGTCCATGATGGATTGCAGAGGGTGATCTGAAACGTTTGTAAAATCTAACACACAATCAAATCCGGAAGCAACAATCATAATTTTATGGATTGTGGAAAATAAATGTATGTAATAAGATTAAGTTTCTTGGAGCACTTTATGAGTAGGATATTTCAATTTTCCTAATGCACTGAAAGAACTATGAGCTTACATTTGTTGCCACGAGTTTTCAATTCAATGTATTTTATTACAAAAGATTTGCATGTATTCTAAACACTTGATTGTTACATGCGACAATTTTTCTTGTTTCTCTTATAGATTGCAGACTTCTGGAAAGAGGCACGCATACTGGGGCAACTACACCATCCCAATGTTGTTGCATTCTATGGTGTTGTTCGAGATGGACCTGATGGGACCTTAGCAACTATCACAGAGTACATGGTCAATGGATCTCTGAAACAAGTTCTACACAGGAAGGATAGGTAAACATTCAAGGGAGGGTCTTTGAACTTTTATAAGCACTGCTAGAGTTTTTGTATTGATCCCTTTTCAGAAGAAATTGATATGCTTGTTTTTATTTTTGCATAGTGGTAATTATAATTCTTTCTGTCTTTCAGAACAATTGATCGACGTAAAAGACTGATTATAGCTCGTGATGCTGCATTCGGGATGGAATATTTGCATGAAAAAAAAATTGTCCACTTTGATCTGAAGTGTGATAATCTATTGGTGAATATGAAAGATCCTCATCGACCTATTTGCAAGGTATCCTGCACCGAAGGAAAATGATTTCCTGCAGTTTTAAAAATCTTGCCAATTCTCTCTGTCTTCTTGTTTCTGATATTTATTTTTCTAGGAAATCATCTTTGAATTTCCATAATGCTTGGTGCACCATATTTAAAACTTTCTGTTTGTTAGTTTGCATCTCAAGTCAATTGCAAGTTGCAACCTTCTTATCCCTCATGGAGTTTTTCTGTATTCTGTTCCATGGAAAATTTGCAATCTATACATGGTTTTAAAATCCATATTAAGACATTTCATTGAGTGAGAATCTGATGTATTAGTTACTTTCAGATTGGCGATTTGGGCCTATCCAAAATAAAACATCAAACTTTGGTCTCTGGTGGTGTTCGGGGGACTTTGCCATGGATGGCACCGGAGCTTCTAAGTGAAGAAAAGGGCATGGTAACTGAGAAAGTATGTTGCCATTGAAACTCATTCTGGTTTCCTACTCAGAAGTTTTTAATTCATTGTGTTGATTCTTGCAATCAGTATTTTCTTTTGGTGATTTTCATCATTAACTTGTTTTGTTGTTGATAGGTTGATGTTTATTCATTTGGAATAGTGATGTGGGAACTTCTTACGGGAGAAGAGCCTTATGCTAACATGCATTTTGGGGAAATAATAGGTACTAATGTGTTTCATAATGTTGCTTTGAGAAGGCAGTTTTGTTTTCACATGATTTTGGCAAAGCTAACCATTTTGTAATTTTAGATCTTGTGAAAATGTATTTGGTATGGCATATACAGAGGCATAGTAGAATGATTTAAAACTATATATTGGAAGTAAGATGCTTTGCTAATAGCTTTCTTTTTCTTTGATGATAACTTATGCATTTTTTCATGATAATCAATAAAAAAATGCAATATTAATAACATGTTGAAAATTCATATAATTTTTACATCCAGCGTTCTATTGATCTCTGAATAAATCCTTTTTATGGAAACACTTTAACCAAAGAAAGGATTTATCCATTATTGTATCTTGATTCTCCTTGTGAGTGATCGTGCTCCCTCAACCAGTTTACAAGGAAAGGAAAAAAGTAGAAGGATGTACAAACATATTACATTTCTTTTTCACTTCAAAAAAGCATATTGGATTTCATAGTAGGAATTCAGATTAAAGCTGAGATCAGAGAAGTGAAAAAACTAGTGATCTTGCAATGTAGTGCTCTGCACATTTCCAAATAAATGGAGATTGGAATAAAGAATTCTCCTACAATGATTAAATGGGTTACTATTCAGGAAGTGATACAGAACGAAACAAAAGAATATTTCACCTTCAAATATGATCTAGAATCACAACTATTGTAGTGTCCCCTGTTGGGACCTTAATTGATTTATCCTAAAAATCTCAATTGGGGTTTGACTTGTTATGACTTGTTATGTCCCCTAGAGGATCAATCATTTATCTCATTAGATTTAAGTTATCTTTAATGCTCAGGTCCAATCTTTTAACTATTCCAGCTCAAGACGGAAGGAGTAGGTGTTATCCAAGGTGCCTAGAGACCAACTGCAATGGGCTCCCTCAAGGTTTACATTTCCAAGCCCAAACTATTGGGACGCTGACCCCCACCCTATTTTGGGACAGATAGCCATTGCTTGGATTTAGACAAGCCCCTCCTTGGTAGCATTACATCTTCTTTCTCAGATTAGAATAGTAATAATATTGGAAATATAAATTATTTAATATATATATATATATATATAATTTCTGATTTCATTATTATTAATATCTATAAATATATATAATATAATACCAAATATAAATGTATAATTATGATCTCATGATCATTAATCTCTCTCTATATCTATATGTATTTATATAAGGATCTCTTATCCTATAACATCATTCTGATAATAAACTCATAGATACGTTACAGCACAATTTGCTGTCACACAATGCTTACCAGCATTGTAAATTTTCTTTCTCATCTCTTCCTTGAAGAGTATTCGTTATGAATGATTATTTCCGATTTCTCCTCCTTATTTCCCCCCAAAAAGAGATTGAAGTCTCTTTTGTATGTGATGAGGAGACACGAAGAGTTACATCCATTGGTGGTTAAAACTTAAAAGTCATATCTTTCCATAGCGCACCTTTTCCTAAATAATTGTTATTGGCTCTTTCTTCAAATCGCAGGATTACTAACTGTTTATTGCGTCTCTTAACTTCTTTTAAGCAGTGATAGTTGCCGACTTGGAACATGGAAAAAAAACAAACATTAATTTTTGAGTTAATAGAAAGACATCATCGATATCGGGTTACTGTGCGACTCCTATGATCCTATTCGTTGTGCCACCATATAATTAGTTTGATTATTACTTATCTCTGTCCATAAGATATTATAGTTATATTCATTGCTAATATTTATTACAGGAGTCATTATCTCCTCATTGTTACAGTTTACACACATAATCGATACTTGTCTCAATTATAGTCGGTGTTGGTATTTGATGATGCCAAGTTGTGGACTCGATAGATATTTTTGATTTAGACAATATGAAGTATGGTCACCGTCGTTATGTAACATTGTTTAGCGGCAATAGTGAACGTTTAATACTTGCTACTTCATACTCGATATTCATTGCACTTATATTCTTATAATAATCATAATATGAGTGGTTGTTGCAAATGTCATTCCTTACTGGTTGCCAACTCATGGATGACTTGGCTTGTGATTGATTTATATTATAATCTATTATTGTATATTTTAATGTATTTTTATCAAATCTAATTTCAGAAAGGGCATACCTCAACTTGTAATTTATATTTTATTATTTCTTTTCATTTATTTTTATATTTTAATTTTATTATTATTATATTTTGCTTTAGAAAAGGGGACATCACACTCCACCTTCCCCAAATTTGCTTGTCCTCAAGCAATTACATATTCATGATTTCATATCAGAATTTGATAATTTAACTGAAGACAAATTTCTCGTTATCTTCTTAGTGGTACCAATGGAATGATAACATGCCTCAACTTCATCTCTCTAGTTATCCTCTTATTTTAGATAAACCAAAATAGAATTATACATAGAGTTTACTCTTGAGATTATGAAATATATGCATGAATATATGAAGACACGAAGCATACGCGAAGCATACACATTAAATGCATAAAAACACAGAGCATACACATTAATGCATGAAGACACAAAGTATACACATAATACACACATTGTTAGATTCCTTTTCATTGAATAGAATTATTACTTGTTTTCCCTGCAGGATGGCAAGATCATGCTTTGATACCATTTGTAGTGTTCCTTGTTGGGACTTTAATTGATTTATCCTAAAAATCTCAATTGGGGTTTGACTTGTTATGTCCCTTGATAGGATCAATCATTTATCTCATTAGATTTAAGTTATCTTTAATGCTTAGGTCCAATCTTTTTACTATTCCAGCTCAAGACAGAAGGAGTAGGTGTTATCCAAGGTGCCTAGAGATCAACTGCAATGGGCTCCCTCAAGGTTTACAGGTCCAAGCCCAAACTATTGGGACACTGACCCCCACCCTATTTTGGGACAGATAGCCATTACTTGGATTTAGACAAGCGCCTCCTTGGTAACGTTACATCTTCTTTCCTAGATTAGAATAGTAATAATATTGGAAATATAACTTATTTAATATATATATATAAAATTTCTGATTTCATTATTATTAATATCTGTAAATAACTAAATATATATAATATAATACCAAATATAAATGTATAATTATGATCTCATGATCATTAATCTCTCTATATATCTATATATATTTATATAAGGATCTCTTATCCTATAACATCATTCTGATATTAAACTCATAGATACGTTACAACACAATTTGTTGTCACACAATGCTTACCAGCATTGTAAATTTCCTTTCTCATCTCTTCCTTGAAGAATATTCATTATGAATGAGTATTTCCAATTTTTCCTCCTTATTTCCCCCAAAAAGAGATTGAAGTCTCTTTAGTATGTGATGAGGAGACACGAAGAGTTACATCCATTGGTGGTTAAAAGACATATCTTTCCATAGCACACCCTTTCCTAAATAATTGTTATTTGCTCTTTCTTCAAATTGCAGCTTTTCTGGATTGCTAACTGTTTGTTACATCTCTTAACTTTTTTTAAGCAGTGATAGTTGCCGACTTGGAACATAGAAAACAAACCCAACATTAATTTTTGAGTTAATAGAAAGACATCATTGATATCGGTTTACTGTGTGACTCCTATGATCCAATTTGTTGTGCCACCATATAATTAGTTTGGTTATTACTTATCTCTGTCCATAAGATATTATAGTTGTATTCATTGCTAATATTTATTTCAGGAGTTGTTATCTCCTCATTGTTACTGTTTACACACATAATCAATACTTGTCTCAATTATAGTCAGTGTTGGTATTTGATGATGCCAAGTTGTGGTTTCGATAGATATTTTTGATTTAGATAATATGAATTATGGTCACCATTGTTATGTAACATTGTTTGTTTAGCACAATAGTGAACGTTTAATACTTGCTACTTCATACTCGATATTTAGTGCACTTATATTCTAATAATAATCATAATATGAGTGGTTGTTGCAAATGTCATTCCTTCTTGGTTGCCAACTCATGGATGACTTGGTTTGTGATTGATTTATATTATAATCTATTATTGTATATTTTAAATGTATTATTATCAAAACTAATTTCAGATAGGGCATACCTCAGCTTGTAATTTATATTTTATTATTTGTTTTAATTTATTTTTATAGTTTAATTATTATTATTAGTTATTATTATATTTTGCTTTAGAAAAGTGGACATCACAACTACTCATATGGAATAACAAATGTTCACTAAATATTAACAAAATATGAATGAATATTGATATCTTAAGATCAAAATAATTAATGATGCATGTACCTTCATTTGGGTTCACTTGGCTAGACCTTGGGTGAATCCTATGATGTGCTGGACTTGAACTGTAACTAGAACATGACCAAAACTGGTATCAGGGACAATACCATAGACACTGGTAACATAGGTATAGAAATGAAGTTTCTATTTGGATTGCAAGAGTTTTGGGACTTCATAGAAAATAGTTATGTAGAACCCTCAGATCAAGCAACATATAATGCTCTCTTTGAAGCTTAGAAGGGTTTATTGAAGGAGAATCACAAGAAGGATAAAAAGGTCCTATATTTCATAACACAAGCAATCAATGAGTATTTTATGAGGATTGCAGCAGTAGCTTAACTCAAAGTTGTTAAGTTGAACCTGAATAGCATAAATAAATAACAATTAGAACAAAACACAATCAACACTAGAGCTACCCTGGAAAAACCCTCCTACTCGAGGGAAAAACCCAACCACACCAAAATGTTCTTTATTTGGAATAATAACAGTCTAAAACAGAGCTCATAACCTATTGAGACTGTACACTCTAAAGCAATAACCAAAACTCTCTTTACAATGAAATGAATCTGCAACAGATAGAGTTACGCACATGAAGAATCCTACATATAATGAACAATACAGATCAGCAACAACACTGAATATCAAAAACGATTCACCAGCAACAATCCTGCCTTTTTCTTTTGTACTCAAAGAATACAAGATGCGGAGAACCAAAAGTTCCAATCGCTGCAAAGAGACACGACACATACAAAACTGATGATGCTATCGAGTCACGTCAGTTACTGGGCAGAGACTCTACATAGTCTTCATCGTCTCAACAACCACGTGAAGTCACTTCAGTTACATGACGACGACTCTTGAATGACCAGTAGAAACGATACATTAGACGCCAAATGTTACATGATAATATTGAAATCCTTCAAATTCCGAAAGCCAACATACATGAAGGAAACCATTTCATAAGCTGGAGATGAATACTCTTCATTTCCTTTAATGACCAACGGGATACAGTATATGGAAGAGCCGATCATCACAGAAGACTTCAACAGTCACAATAGTGGTGATGCTATATTTGCTGTAGCTTCTTCAAATACAAATAGTTAAGTCTCTTCAATAGACATCAGTCATGTACGCACATGAGCATATAAAAGATCAGCGCTGATGGAGTTAACAAATTCACATAGAATCAACAACTGCAGGTATAGTTTATATCTCCTGCAGCTATCAACATTAACACTCCCTCTTAGCAAAGGAGATATTTTTCATATGTCATAGCACGACCAGCATAAGAAGCTGCAACACAAAATGTCAAAACAAAATCTCATCACATATTTTCTTAAAATAATTTTTTTATCTCAGCATAACAATATTCACCATAGCTACTCCTAGAGGGTGAATCGGAAAAGCATAAAAAATTAAGTCACGGAGTCGCACACATGACTTCCACCATGGCTACTTCTAGAGGGTGGAACAAGGGCTTTCACCTCAAACTTCTCCCAGAGAAGAATGCATTACCACCTTGCCTATTTGCAGAGGGTGGTTCCAACATACCTACTCCCAGAGGGTGGTTCAAGGGCTTTCACCTCAAACTTCTCCCAGAGAAGAATGCATTACCAGCTTGCTTACTCGCAGAGGGTTTGACAAGGGCTTTCACCTCAAACTTCTCCCAGAGAAGAATGCATTAACAAGTGATTTCACTTCGAACTTTTCCCTCTTGGAGAAGAACTCATTAAAGCATATAAGGATCATTTGAATATTGAGACTCCCTCTCAAGAGGGGCAGCATATTCACAGTTTGAATAACACAATAATTTACTCGAATGTTTGACCAAGCAAGGAGCTTTTGCATTCTCCCTCTGCCACACAAGCTCCCTCTGAATATCAATTCTTCCTCTTCGAAGAAACTAATCACAAAATAATCTGAATGGGTACTTCTTCAAGAGCCACCAGCTCAGCTCAGGCTGCAATCTCTCATCATCCTTGTGCTCTTCAATTCATCCTTCAATCATTTTAGAGAGATTAGTAATAGAATCAAACAGACTAATGCGAGAAGCGTACATGATTCACTACTTCCAATGTTATTGCATGAATTAAATATATAAAATTCATGATCAATATTCAAAGATACAAAATACTTCTCTCTGGATTTTCTAATCTTCCCCACAATCCACCAATAGATCTTTCGCTATCACAAAATTCTAGTGCAGGCAGAGAGTGAAAAAATCGAATACTAGCATATCTACTATTCTCATAGACATGAATGACAAACATGCAAGCATAGATGGGCATGATCGCATCCTTCCCATTGATTACAAAAATTGAAAGCTTTAGACAAGGTTGAATAAGAAGCCTCATAGCCAATAAAATTGTAACACCCGCAGCGGACACCAAACCCATTAGTCATCAAAATCCAATTGACCTATTCTGGTTCGGATCGTTTCCTTGGACCTGCTCTGATACATGTTAAGTTTTTGAATCAAAATAGCAAAAATAAATAACAGATAGAACAAAATACAATCAACACCAGAGATACCCTGGGAAAACCCTCCTACTCGAGGGAAAAACCCAGCCACACCAAAAAGTTCTTTATTTAGAATAATAACAGAGTCTAAAACAGAGTTCATAACCTATTGAGTCTGTACACTCTAAAGCAATAACCAAAACTCTCTTTACAATGAAATGAGTCTGCAAGAGATAGAGCTACGCACATGAAGAATCCTACATATAATGAACAGTACTGATCAGCAACAACACTGAATATAAAAAATGATTCACCAGCTACAATCCTGCCTTTTTCTTTTGTACTCAAAGAATACAAGATGCAGAGAACCAAAAGTTCCAATTGCTGCAAAAAGACACGACAGTTACAAAGCTGATTACGCTGCATCGAGTCACGTCAGTTACTGGGCAGATACTCTACATAGTCTTCACTGTCTCAACAGCCACATGAAGTCACTTCAGTTACACGATGGTGACTCTTGAATGGGCAGCAGAAATGATACATTAGACGACAAATGTCACACGATAATATTGAAATCCTTCAAATTCCGAAAGCCAACATACATGAAGGAAACCGTTTCGTAAGATGGAGATGAATACTCTTCATTTCCTATAATGACCAACGGGATACAGCATATGGAAGAGCCGATCATCATAGAAGACTTCAACAGTCACAATAGTGGTGATGCTATATTTGCTGTAGCTTCTTCAAATACAAACAGTTAAGTCTCTTCAATAGACATCAGTCATGTACGCACATGAGCATATAAAACATCAACGCTGATGGAGTTAACAAATTCACATAGAATCAACCATTGCAGGTATAGTTTATATCTCCTGCAGCTGTCAACATTAACAAAAGTAACCATAAGAGACCCTACAAAATTCTTATCAAGTTACAAGCAAAGTGAAGTGTAATGTCCCTTCTTGGTGTCTTCCTGATTTTTACCGTAGAATAACAATTTCCACTTAAGTCTAAGAAGGTGATTCATTTACAAGCATAACTTTAATAAAATATTATTAAATGTTAAGATAATCCTTGTTTAGATCCTATACATTAATATTCATTATCATTACAAAGTAAGACTAAGAACATATGATAACATCTAACTTTACAAAGCATTAACACAAATATCAAGATTTCATAATACATATACATCCATATAACATCATTTATATTTAAATCCAAAATAGCATTAATAATAATAATCTCAAATCATATTCCTATAGTAATCGTATTAGAAATTCGTTAGAAATGTTTGCGATCCACAATCTCAAGGACAATTGTCCTTTATGGCAAGAGCATGGTTGGATCCTTGACCAACCATTTTGGGGTGGTATACTTGAGAAGACTCTCAAGCCCCGGAGCACTCATATGCCTCCAAGACCACAAGCGTTTTCATATGCCTCCAAGACCACAAGCGTTTTGTCTCAGGGTGGCATACTTGAAAGTTGCTCAAGCACACTCATTTGCTTCCCGGCCTACAAATGTGGTAGAATCTTTATTCACTCCATCCCTTAGTGCACTTTGGAGGAGGGCCATCCACCTCGATCAAGCCTAGGAGCACTCCACCTCCCAGCCCACGAGCATGGCGGGACCTCCAATTCATCTATCTCGTGGTAGTGTGCCTGATAAAACATATGAAGATTGCCTTCCTCAACAAGCCTAGAGACAGCAGGACTTCCAATCCATCCATCTCTAGCTGGCGTACTTGATGAAGAATAGCTGGTACTTTAACTCTTGTGAACTCAAAAGGTTGGCCATACTTCCTATTGGAAAGACACTTCCTTAAATTCAAAACTGATTGCTCAAGGAGTTTTCTAGAATATTGCTGATTGCTTGATTTCTCTTTATCATCATTTCTTGAATGATTGATGAGTGGATACTTAAATAATACTTAATGAACTGGTGGTTGATGATTGTTGTTGAATGATTGATATTTGTATGAACGAATGCTTGATTGAATGAATTGCTTCGATTGCATGATTTGACGTATTGATGAGTGATAATTAAGTGATTGTTGATTGACGAGTGATGATGTAATGAATGCTGGTTTGATATATTGGTGAATCATGATTGAATGAATGCTGATTTGATGGAACAATATGCTGATTGATTGATTGCTTGATTTGATATGTGATGATTGCTTTTGTGGATTCATGAGTGGTGATTGATAAGTGATTCTTGAATGCTTGGAATAATTTCTCTTTTATTCTTTATTGATGAAAGGGTCACCATCTTTCATAAAAAATGAGTCATCACCCTGCATTTCTGCCTTTTGAGAATAATACATTATTTTCCAAATTGATCTCCCTTGGATCTCCTCTTCAAATGAAACCTTCTCCCCTTTATATCTTCCAATGTGAGGGAGAAGTCACACCTCTTCATCATGTCTACCCTTTGCAAGAGTCAACCTTTCACAATTACCACCCTTTGAAACAGTACAATCCATCATAATTTTTGCCCTTTGAAAGAGTGACTTCCTTATTTTCTTCCCATTCATTTCTTCTTCTATTAATCTTTCCTTGGTTCATATGCTCTATTCTTTATTTTTTTCTCCATATCCCTTTTGAATGAACTCTTCTCCCTTTTATAGCTCATGTTAGAGGGAGTCACAACTCTTCATTTCATGTCTTTTGACCATTCATTAAACTTAATTTAATTTAATTTTAATTTTAATTTTATATTTTAATATTATTATTTATTATTAAATCCTATTTCAAAAAAGGGGACATTTTAGAAGTTAGTGAGATTGCAATGTAAAGAAGGGGGTTCGAAATCTTGCGAATTAGAGATTCTAAATCCATGGGTGACTAGTAAACCTAGCAATGGGTGTTGTCAATCAAATTAAAATGCATGGAGAAAATATTGATGATCAAAGAATAGTGGAGAAGATATTCAGGTGTCTACCAGCAAGGTTTGACCCCACTGTTATTGCTATTGAAGAATCAAATGATTTGTCATAGTTATCTCTTGATGAGTCAATGGGTTTATTGCAAACTAATGAGCAGAGGCTAACTCAAACAGCCAATTCCTCAGAATAAGCATTCAAATTGCAATTATCAGTTAGAAGCATCTCCAGGCCACAAAGGAGGTAGATGAAGCAAGAGAGGCCACAAATTGGCAAGAGCCAGGATCAATAATTATAATGGAGGAAGGAACAACTGCAATTACCATGAAGCAAGTGGAAGGAGCAACAACTATATGCAAAGAAACAATTGAAGGCATGATAAATTAAACATCCAATGTCATTATTGCAAAAAATATGACTGTTATAGTTATGAAGCATTGAATACAATAACATGTACCATCAGGAAAGGAAAGTGTAAAGTTTTTAAGAGAAATTGAAAATAAAGATTATGGTTCCATGCTTATTGCATATAATATTGCTAAAGAAAGTATAGAAGATGTTAAGTGGTTGCAGTAACCATATGACAAGAAATAGATTTTTTTTTCAAAAATTAATTAAGGGGAATCCCTTCCCAACATACCTTTGCTGTTATAAATCATTTTTAAATATGATTGTTTAGAACTCATTCATTCTGATTTCCTCCCTAGGATATGAAAAGAGAAATCTCTCTAAACAGGATTATGATCTAGTTTCACTCCTTGCTGTTATGTACCAATTTCTTGTTTTTATAAACTGTCTGATGAGGGTTTGATCTAATAATTCAAGTATGAAGTTACAACTTCCTGTTGATGACATGTTGCCATACTTGCATGTTAATCCGGTTTGACCAACCAAAGAATCAATCACGACCTAAGTTGCCGATTCGGGTTCAGGGACGGATTCGGGCTTGCAAGTCCGGTTCGTGGATTCGTGAAAAAAAAAATTGCCGTTTGGGTTCGTAGGGATTCGTGAGTGTATATATATATATATATACAAAAAATAAGATAAATATACATAATTCTAAAACTAAATCATTTCATAGTATGAATCTATGATGGTTGATCATTGATCAATGCCAAATCTCAAAGATTCAAAACATCAAAATTAAATCATAACATCAATTCAAGTATCATTGTTTGAAGTTCAACTAATGGATTAATAATTTATTGATATTCTCTTCTTCATCATCATCATCTTCTAAATGGAGCCTAATAAGAGTCGAAGGTTAATTTTTCCCCACTTTTATTGGCGTAGTTTCCACCCTAAATTATTAAATCAAAATGGGGGTTTGGGGGCAAAGCCCCCAAGATGGGGTCAAGGGGATTCGCGCGGATCCGCGTGGGATCCTCGTTTTCTCCTCTTGGTCCGTGCTGGATCCGGGCAGGGTCCGCATTTTGACTTGTGGGTCCGTCTGGATCCGCGGGCCACAGATCCATCCAGACCCACAGGTCAAAATGCGGACCCTGCCCGGATCCAGCACGGACCGGGTCGAGAATCCGGACCCGGACCCGGATCCGGGGTCAAATACGCAAATCCGGCAACTTAGATCACGACTTATGATATTTACCCTATTATTGTTCTGTTAAGATTACATTGTAGATAGTTGTAATTCCATTCTCTTTAGATACAAATTTACTGAATAGAATAACCTTTGTATGCAGATGAAATTGAATAATTAGAGACTATGGATGAGTGTCATAACCTTCCTTATGCAGGTTAAGTAAATGATATTGTATTACTCAATAGAGGAGGCAATTGCTGTGCAAGAATGGATTGAATTTGATGGTAGTAGGCTAGGATGTTACGACTACCATGCATTTACTAATGAATGCCATTGACTGATATGCAGATTCATGACTGGCATGTAGATTCATATATGATATGCAGATTTATAACTGATATATAGATTCATAACTGATATTCTTGACAATACTATCGGTTCTCTTTATTTTCAAATTCGAGGCATGGATAATTAATGCTGATGCACATTCCTAAATGGTTATACTTTTTTTAGACTGCAGGAATCGGGTATAACACCTCCTATCAACTGCAGTGCATTGAGTAAACTTTTTAATGTGACCAGTGATGCTGGTGCGACACATCCTCCAATATCACGTGGGCTGGGGGGAGACTAGACCTCGCAATCTTGTGCTTTATCACAGGAAGCTCTTGCCAATCGAGCCAAGGCCCCAACCCCTAAATGGTTATGCTTGACAATGATTTTAATATCCCTAATTTTTAAGGTAACATTAATTAAATTGGTTTACGTTAAGTTGTCAAAAACATATGAAATATTTAAATTATGACTTAATAATAATTAATTAAATAATAATAAAATATTATAAAATGTCACTTTATTAAATAAAGTTCTCCAAATATAATTAAGTTGGCCAAGTCGGCCAAATGTTTTGGATGCTTTTTGGAGTTTTTTTATAAGGAGGTTGGACAGAGGAAGTCAGCATGCTTGGATTTGATATACAATTTGGAATTTTTAGAGATGAAAATCTTCAACAATTTGATAGGAGAGTTGGACGAAAACTTGGTTCTTCTAGAGGGGTGGATTTGTGATAGGGCCTACAATTGGGCAAATTTGTGAAGTCTTCCCTTGAAGACAAATTTGCAATTAAAAGATATTGTAGGTATTTTATATCTGTTTGATTTATGAAACAAGATTATTCAAAATATTATATTACCTGTAGGTTAGGAGTTCAGTGCATTATTTTGTGGGATCTGGTTCTTTGTTTTGACTTCTTAATATTGGTGTGAAAGAATAAGAGTAAATATTTATCACCAATATTCTAAAGGGGGGGAGCCTATTGCCAATTTCAAAGTTGAACTTTGCTATCGGTTTAATAATGTAGTTTGGTTATATTACTATTGGGAGGAATCAACCAATATAAACATTATAACTTCAGCTATTAATGTTTTGTGTGGATAATATTTTGGAAGCCCATTAGTAAGGAAAGGCTACAGATTGGATCATACACGCTATGTCTGTAACTGAGCAGAAGCAAGGATTTTCATTGTGAAAAGGTTTTCTTACTACGCGATTGAAGCTCTTATTTGCGATTGGCAATTTTGTTGGAGAATATTGGTGATTATTATTACTAGCGACTTGGGGTTTTCATGACAAATGCCTCCATATTGTGAGCTCTGAGTTTAGCGCGGTTTCTACTTGAAGACTATGATTGCCTGTGGAGAAGAATATAGGAATAATTTGTTGGAAAGCTAAAATGGAAACAATTATTGTTTTGTCATTGATGTCAAACCTTAACTGGTGAGACTATTGCCATCTGTTTGAGTACCATATCTATTGATTTGGAGAAAAGGATAACAAGAAGGCCGAGGGAAACGGTTGAGTTATGGGTAAACACAAGGGTACTTGATCATTTGGCACATTGGCAAAGTGATATGTTGTTTATCTTTCACTGACAGTTCACTGCGAAGTTGATGCCGAGCAAAGCGAAGTTGATGCCGAGCGAAGCCAGTGATGGCCGAGCACCAGTGAAATGCCGAGGAATATAGAGGCGACCGAGCGGAAGAACACAGTGTTGGCCGAGCAGTAGTATTTTGATTAATGATGAGATTTAAGATCTCTGGCCGACATAGTTGATTTTATTGGGATATGTAAAGTTAATTAAAGATTGATCTACATTATTTAATGCACGGGTAACCGCAATTAATGCATGGACTCAAGATTTAATTAAAGACTACTTTGGAGAAGTAAATGGTAATGTAATGATGGGATGATCCGTTGGATCTGACCTAACCTAAGATCTTTGATCTTGATTAAGCGGCAAAGATTTATCTGACCTAGATGAAGAGGTATAAGATAACCTCAAGGGGTTATTCATGAAGAGAGAGTGTGAATGCAAGAGGATTGCATAGTTAATTTACTGATTTGCATGACCTAGCAGAGAGGCTGAACAGAGAAGTAGAGAATTGCATGAGTGATTGCTTGACGGATTTCCAAGCAGATCTGGAGTTTGAGATGAGAATGGAGGCCACTTAGTAAGTTAGCATTAGAGCTGAAATCGGATCTGGATTTGCAAAGTAAGTTGTATGTATCAGATCACAACTGCTGATTACTTTCTAACCATTGTATCAGTTAAAATCCTTTAACAAGGTTAACCTAACAGTCATTGTATAAATCCTTTTAGCAAGGTGACATTCAGATTGGAATGTTCTAAGTCCTCTAACAAGGCCACTCCTAACAGGGTGATTAAATCCTTTAACCAGGTCACATTTGATAGTGTGTTTTGTAACCTTTAATAGGGTTGGCTCCTAACAGAGCTCACTTCAGAAGAGTGAAATTTTGGTAGCATGTTACTGGTGGTTTTTCCCATATTGGGTTTCCACGTTGAATCATGGTGTCAAAATGTGTGAATGTTTATGTTGTGTTTTATTGTTAAGTTTCTGCAAGCTTATTTCATTAGTACAGTAAACTGCACACTTTTATATTATTGCTGCCAAGCAGATCTGAATTGTTCAAATTGGTATAATGTTTTAAATGGGCACATCTGGACCTGAGGATAACTGATTCACCCCCCCTCTCAGTTATTCTGAATTCATTCTAACATAATTGAGGTTTGAGTGCCACTCAAGGACCAAGGAGATTGCGAGGAGCTTCATATCTATGGACAAAATAATTTTACGGCCTACATTTGGGTAGAAGTCACAGGGCGAGAATACACTTCACTGCTTGTGCAATGAAGTGCCTAATCAAAGGTGAAGGATAGCTGGGCAAGAGGCATTGCTTTGGGCATCAACTCATAGCCAACTTTGAAGGCGATCTTTGAAGTCCGTAATTCATATGTTGGCGACAGTTGTTGCATTTAGTTTCACAATTTCCGTAATTGAGTCTTGGAGCAACCATTCTAATTGGTACTTTGTTCTGGCAATTCTGTTTAAAGAATTTATCAGATTATTATTGAATTTATAATGTCACTGATGGATTTCTATTATTGATCTCCGAGAATATAAATTTGAGATATAAATGTTCATGAAGAATAACACTGATTTCTAATTGTTCAAATATTTTAATTTTGAGCTTACTATTTGAGATTGTATAAATTATGCATGTAAAATCTATTGAGATTGGTGAAGGATATTACAATGATTTACATTCTTCTATTGGAGACATAAGCTACTAACCAAGACAAGGAATCTGACTCTTCATTCCCATAATCGAGACAAAGGTTTCTAATGTTCATGTAGTTTCATTATTGATATGCAAGACAATGATTCGGGTTAACTAATGATATGCGGGCGTTGCTTCCAATTATCTCAACTGATATGCAAACAATGAATCCGATTATCTAAATGGAAATGTGAACATTGAATTTAATTATTTTCCTTCTCATATTTGATGCATGGAATTACTGATGCTTAAACTGATTCCTAATTTGATAGAATCATTTACTTGATGCAAGTGTTAAATCATCTGGATATATTATATAAAGGAATCGACTAGCCTGTATTATAGACGATGAAAGGACTTGACACAGTTTGGAAGGGATTTAAACCCCTTATCGATTCTCACACGTCAATGAGTAGCACTGTCACGACTACCACTTGATACTTATGCAAAGAGGAAGGATTAGATCCCTTATGGTATTCTAAGAATTAATTATAATGTTTTGCAGAATGAAAAGTGCCTCCAAGATGAAGTTCGAAGCGGGTAGCTTCAAGAGAGTATGTAGATGAAGAAGAAGATTAATTCCTACCGATGGTTCCTTCTATTAGCAGAGCCCGAGCGACAACTATGGAGAAATACATGTAAATCCAAAGATTGTTTTTGCCAAGCATAAGCAGATTCTCGATCTCAGATGACCATTCCTCATACTCGAGTACATTTCTTCTTGAAAGAATGAAAAAGGGCTCTAGATTTAGGGATGATATTACTTTCAATTAGCATAATATTTGGTGGTTGTCGCTCATTCAAATTCAAGAATTTCCTTTAGGCCGTATCCCTGGGGTTTGTATTTTGTGCTTTCATAACCTTGACATTCACACTCCTAGGGATCTTTTTTCTAGAGTTACTACAAATCTTTGCTCTTGGGAAGATAAGCAAGCCCAGTTTCACCTCGTCTAGCCAAATTGATAGACTTTTGACTTAGTCATGTCGGTGTTGCCTTTGAATATGCTTTATAAGTTGGGCATCTATACAATTGAGCCACGATGGAAGGATTGGGGTTGGTTTCCCAACACTTCTATAACTAGAAGCCCAGGTTAGGCTATCATTGGCTTGTGCCTCATTTGCCTATGGTTCCTGCCTTGAATCTGTGGTGACACTTGTAGTCTTCTCAAACCGTTTGGTGTCACAAGTTCCAAACCATTTGGTCCACCATTGTTGAGCCTAAGCTGGCTCATTTGGCCTTGTGTATGCTTTTACAAGGCTTGCTGTTGGGCTCTTGCTTGCAACGCTTGGGGTTTCCAGATCCTCGTTGCCCATTTTGTGGGCAACTAGAAACCTTCACATACCTATTTTGGTTCTGCCGTTGAGCACAATATTTGTAGAATTGGATTCATGATTTCTTTTGGCCTGAACCTTTCTCTTCGCATATGGCTCTTCTGAAAGATTCCCCTCAGATTCCCATCAAATTCACTCAGATATGGCATGCTTTCAGGGTGGAAATCTTTTTCACGTTATGGAAAGATAGAAATGTTGCTTTTTTTCTTCTCACAACTCTATTGATATTAATGTTTGGCTTTTTACTAAAGCTTGTATTTGTAATGATGTGATGCTTCAGATTCAAGTGCAAGCTAACAAGGTTGCACTCGAGGTGGCCTTGCAGGAACTTTTAGAGAATTGGGGAAATGCCTGTTGTACAGCTGGCAGGTTGCCTCTAGACCCTTTTGTTTCTCGTGACTGTTCTTCGCCTCGTGGTCAGTGGTGCAACCACATCTCCTCTGCTCGCCGTTCTTAGACCCTATGGTCCCAGGCTCCTCGCAAAAAATTGTCAGAGGGGAATCTGGATCCAGAACCCTTCAACTTGCAACACTTGCCGCGGACAAGGCAAAAGATGAAATCACTCTGGATGAATACCATGTAACAGAGTTTGATCTTGGTCATGCTTCTCGAGCACAGGTCATGGAGGAATTTGATGATTCCACACAAGCTGTCAAGGACAAGATGAGGAAATTAGAAGAGAAATGGCAGAGGTAGAAGGGAGAGATCAAAGCATTATGCAACTACATCAACAACCTACCTCATCCAGCGAGGGAAGGTCCATCTTTTGTTCCTCCACCAATTATTCCAACTGAGTCAGTAGAGAGTATAGATAGAATCAGACGAATGGCTCAGGGAGCGGAAGTTTGGATCAAGGGCATCCAGAATGAGGCCTACAAGCATGCTGAAGACTTGGTATGAGTTTATGACAAGGCACTAGCCATCCTTTCCTGGATTCAGTGCATGGAGGAATCATGGGAGGATGAGTATATTTATCAGGATGAGATGATTGCAGAATTACAGGCATTGATGGAGACGCCCAAACATGCACTGGTTGACTGTGGGGTCATTAAGGAAGGAGGAGCATATGATTTACCCGAAGGTATGGCACAATGCTTATAGCAAAGGAACTGTTCGGACATTTCGTCGAAGAATCCACTTGATTGAGGGGGATAGCTGAGAATATCAAACAGGAGATCTCCAACATTATTGCATCACTGGTGTCACAAAGGTTGTATGAAAATGAGATAACTGTAAGCAACCTGAAAAGTAAATTGGAAGAATACTTTAGATTGAATTTCTTCACCAGGGATGATTTCGAGAACTCCTCCACTTTCTCGAATGATATGCATACTGCTCAGGATTTATTGCCAGAATGGGAGGACAGTTTGAGAAAATCTGATCGAGCTATGGTAGCTTTGGAATTCAAGTAGGAATCAACACCAAATGTCAGCGTGGATGAATTAGAGGCGGTTTTGGGAAGATTCTAGGCATTCAAGCAGAGAAGTCCAAGGTAGACTTCTTGGTAGAGATGCATTTAATGCATAGTGGGCACGCTTAATGGTCATTTATTGCACCCCTCTCTCTTGCTGGATAGGCGTATGTAGTGGGCATTTATTGTCCACTATGGTGGAGATTCTCCTTCTGATTGGTCCTCATAGTTATGCTCATTAATGTAGATTCCTTCTTCTTTGCCCTAACCCTAATTAGGGCTGAGGTGGCACGATCTAGGCCATCGGTTATTGTTTTGATCCGGGCCGCCCTTTGTATTCAAGGACCTATTTAAAGGCCTCACTTCTCAGTTGTAAGGCAATGAATTTTGAGATTGTTGCTATGAGCTATTGACACAATAAAGTTTTCATTGAAGTTTGGTGAATACTTGATGTGTTTTAGTGCTTGCTTGGTTTCATAATTCCCTCATTTAGTTTAGATTTGCTGGATAAAAGTTAGATGAAGTGTTGTGATTGCAATGGAAAATATGATGGTGTTTTGATGAGTTCCTTTGGTTCATACTTTTGACGTTTTACTGATTGTAAATCGTCGTGCAAAGTTAGCCTGAACATCATTCTTGCATATGCTTAACTTCTATCATTCACGTACATTGTTCTTCATGATGGTGTTCGTGGTGGTATGAAAATATTTTGCACAACCCTTGAAGATTGCATCTGTTATCGCTTAGTTGTAGTTTAACTTGGCGAAGCGAAACTTGGTTATTTAGGAATTTGTCCACCAAAGTACTGACTATTGCTATCATTACCCTTAGGTTAGATTAGAATTTCTGAACCTTAAACCCCTTTTATTTCTGCATATCTCGTGAAAATCCAAAAAAAGAAGAGCTTCATTGCAAATCTTTTGATAGTTCCCGTGTTCATCATGATTTGAAATCATTCCAAGCTTGAAAATGTAAGGCCCCATGTGATCATCAACAAATCACATTTACCACCGAGCTTATCCACAGTCAAGACCTGACATTAAAGGAACCTTGGAGTCATTGTATGATCTTCTGGCAATCTTAGCATACACGAGACTTTGATCAAGAGAGGATAAGATACCTCGGTATTTTGTTCTACTGTTTGGTGGGTCATAAAACACACATCAACATGCCCCAAAAGAAGGAATCTGTTAAGTATGTTGGCTAAACAAGTTCAAAAGAAAATGTGGTTCTCCAAAATCATTTCAGATGCAAATAATACTATTACCTGATCATAGTATATTCATATTATCAAGTCGCAACATAAAAAATTAGACAAAAAATAATGCAAAGCATTCCTGTACATTGTTTACTCCATTTTCTGATAGGCGGATAAGCATAACATCATAACTTCAATTGCTGAGCAATTCATACAACACCTGAGATATAGCATCCTCTCTCATCCATGTACACCATTCCCCAACTTCAAGCATAAATAAATCAATGTGTGAAAATGTGGAGCAAAATACAAAAAACCCAGTCTGTTAGACTGTTCACCGGAATAGTCATACTTGGCTGTTTTGACCCTCAATTTGTAAGAAAAGATCTTCTGTGAGGTTATCATTATTTGCTTTTTGTACCTTCTTCTAAGCTTGCTTTGCACCTTTCAAGACATCAAATAGTGTCACCATCTTTGAATTGATTGCCTCCCTCAAAAGGACAAATGGTCTTTTAATTTGATTTCACTGTCTTTCTCCAAGTCATATGTGCTTGTGAATTTGGGAGATTTGAGTCTCAATTAAGTCTATTTGAGCTTTGATACGCTTGGTGGCATTTGACCACTTTAGACTATACTTAAACATGCTCGTAGCATTCTTCACACATACACTAATCTTCATCAAATTCTCCTTCAGCCTGTGTGAGCATTTTTGGACAAATTGCTCATCTCAATCTTCCTCTTGACAATCTTCCTTTTCTTAACTTCTGCTTTCTTCTCCAAGTGGGCTTAGTGATCTTTGAAGGAATTCATTAAAAGTTTCATTTATTGTACAGGATCAAGAGATTCATCTATATGAACATCTGGTAAGGTATCTAGGAACATTTTTACTGCATCATCAAGCAAACTTGTTTTCATCAGCATTTATTTTTCAAGCAAAGATGAGGACACAATAGGTTTAAACTATAACTTAGAGCTTTAACAAATCTTTGAACAAATCTAAGTCACTGGGGGAAGCTTCCTGCCTCAATTTAGGTATACCAGATATTTCCTTTTCTTCCAAGGTGTTGCTTTTGCCAACATCAGTCAAATCTATCATACTAACCTTGTTAGTCTTCTCAGGTGGAGTAGATTCTGTCTGAAACACATTAGGAGGGCTTTCCTTTATTTCTTTAATGATCCATGCAGCAACTTCTTTGGTCTCTTTCAATACTTTCTCCCTTCTTTGGTTTACTGCATAATAATATTGACTCTCTGATTTCTTCTCAGTCTCATCATTACTGCTTCAGTTTTTTCTTTAGACAATATACTTTCATACTCATTAATCACCCGTTTCCTCAATTTTACTTCAAGCTTGACAGATTCTAGTCTTCTGCTAGTTAACACTTCTGCAAGATTTTCTACAAGTTCACTGATAATGTCATCCAGTGTGAAGTTATATTTTGACAAGTACATTATATTAGCTTGTTCAATAGTTTCCTGATCATATGAAGGCGACATTGGATATGCCTCAATAAATTTCTAGAAATTACCATGATTAACTATGGTATTGAATATATTCATAACTTCATAGGGGTTTTCCTCTTCAAATTTCAACGGAATATTCCTTGTTTTTTCTGTATCCTCCTTTGCTTTTCTTTTCTTTCTCAATTGATCTCTCAAAGTCCTCTTCCTCATGCTCTTTGCTATCATCATCAATGTTTACATACAGTTCTGCTTCACCTCTTTTCAAGCCAGTCCTGGAGATAGAAGAAAGTTAACTAGCAAGTCTCCTGGACCTTCTACACCTAGAGGAAGAAGACTCAACAGATTTCTTTTCCAATACTACTTCTGTTTGTTTTGTTTGATCATCCTTTTTCTTCTGTAACCTTTTAGTAGAAATTTCCTCGTAGGTTCCAAACCTATTCTCATTGGGATCAATTGGTTTTTGTAATAACAGGTTTGCATATTCAGTCCATATAGCACCGGAAAGCTCATAAGGCAGCTTGGGAGCCCAGTTGGTTCTAGGCACAACGGCTTCCATATAACAGTTGTCTCTATCAACCATAAATGTAATAGTAAGAATTCTATTCATGTTACTCAACAATCTTTTTAGGAATTCTATACATGTTACTCATTTTCTTCTGAAAATTTGTGAAGAAACTTTAGAAGGCAGAGTAAAACACAACAAATTATTATCCATATATTCCATTCAATTCATATGCAGAAGTAAATAACTAAAACAGAAAGAGCACAACACATAATACTAGTGTTTTTACGTGGAAAACCAAAAAATGGAAAAACCACGGTGAGAATCACTTACTATATGATGAACAGGTATTACAATAATTGATTTAGGCACACTGCCAAGGTAGAGCACTGCTCCCTGAAAGAGAACTTGCACATAAAGGGGCGAGATACAAAAAGGACTTGTGGACACTAAAGATTATACTTTCTTCAGGGCAAGATGCATTACAAATGATAACTAGGAATAGTAGAGATTGAATTGATTAGAAGCGCACTGCCAAAATGCTGATTACAATTCGCTGTTCATGTATTTGAACTGATTTCATTTCAGTTAACTCTATCTTACTTCATAATATCTTATGCGCAGCTACCTATCTCTTATTCACATCATATATATTCTCTATGTATCTTCTTCAAAGGATACCCACCAATTGCAACAATGAAACATCCATTTAGTCGGCCAAGTAAAATGTAACATGTAACATGAATACCGTTGGCACAAAACTTATTCTCCAATGCATGCGAATGGTAAGGGAAATGTAAAGCATCATACCATGAATCACAATATTCATAAGATCCGAGATACTCGCCATAGACATTGCACGTTACTGCATGGACAAAAAAAGAACTCCTTGAGTCAGCCCCAAAAGAAAGAATCTTTTAAGTATGTCAACCAAACAAGTTCAAAAGATAATGTGGTCCTCCAAAATCATTCCGAATGCAAATCATACTATCACCTGATCATAGCATATTCATATTATCAAGTTGCAACATCAAAACATCCGACGGAGAGGAATGCAGAGCATTCCTGTGCATTGTTTACTCTGTTTTCTGAAGGATGGATACAGAGAACATCATAACTTCAGCTGCTGAGCAATTCAGACAACACCACCTAAGATATGACATCCTCTGTCATGCATCTACACCATTCCCCAACTGCAAGCCTAGATAAATAAATGTGCTAAACTGCAGAGCAAAATGCCAAA
The DNA here is from genome assembly GCA_018584345.1 of Thuja plicata. Lineage (NCBI taxonomy): Eukaryota > Viridiplantae > Streptophyta > Pinopsida > Cupressales > Cupressaceae > Thuja > Thuja plicata. The sequence continues at coordinate 1,956,691 of MU224206.1, forward strand.
ACCCAGTCTGTCAGACTGTTCACCAGAACAATCGTACTTAGCTGTTTACTTGAGCAGTCAATCAAATAACAATTCCAATCCTCTGGACAAGATCTTAAATATCTGGAAGTACCTTATACGATCAACTCCAACTTTCTCTGATTATCTATGTCATTATAGTATTATACCCATATACAACTGATATTGTTCATCACAGAACACTGTATAACTTGAACTGAATATAGACTCCAATGTAACTGAACTACTCAGGGAAACTGATGAATACAGCTGAGTATACTTTGAACATACCTTCCGAACCTCTGTATACAACTATCAGGCCACTGTACGCTACTACAGGATGACTGCCAATGCTCTGTATACAACTTAACTTTTGCATGCAACTTCTGGACCTTAGACAACAAGTTTGACATCAATGACAACAAAACTTTCATATGTGCAACATGGTGAAATGAGGGAGACCCTACATTGTAAATGGTAGTACTAAAATAACAAGTTTTCTGAGGGTTCAGTTCTTTACATAGAGGAAACTAAGCTCACTTAGAGGGCCGCCCAAAGACCATAAAAACAAACATTGCTGAGTAAGACAGAGACTGAAGTCTGAAACTACCTAGAAGCATTGTTTAAAGCCTAAGAATCCAACCACTAGTGAAGAAAATTATGTAGCTGATTCAGAGTCATATTGCCTCGAAGGTATTTTGAAGGTTGCTTTCGAATCTGTGAATCACTTTATATGAATGCAGCCATTCATATTTATGTATCTGGCATCTTCCAATTTTATCTCATAACAATGTATGAACAACAAAAGAAATTAAAACTTGGTTGGCCCAAATAGTACTTGAGAGTGAGGACTCTCCCATGTTTCCTTCCTAGATCTCTATTTCTCAAAAGTAGATAGAGCATGCTTACACTTTATCTTTGTAACCAGGGGTTCCTAAAACCTGCTGTTATGTCTAGAAAGATTCCTCCGAAGCCCTGACATCTATACTATTTGTAAAATAATTCCCTAGGGACTGAAAAAGCAATGGTAATTTCCATTGCAATTTATATTACCCCCTTCTTCCTTGAACCTAAATTAATTTTAGTCGCCATCAGATAAAGGAGAGGAATAAACTCCTGCCTTGTAAAATATCCACATTTTTGTGATCAACAGGATTAGAGAGAATGATTAAAAACAATGGGAACATGTTCTTTTAGAAAGGTGGTCCCTATGCTTCATGTTTCTTTCACTTTTTAAATTTAGTATTTTGAGCTACCTAAGGTTGATTCAAGACATGGCATGATCTTACCTGCAAAAGTTGATTAAAGCAGAAACAATATGCAAAAAGAGTAGCCTAAGAGTTGAGGATGATGGAAGCTTCTGAGTTGTTGACTGAACATGTATACATTGTCCAAGGACCTGCAAAAAGCACACACGGAAAATATGATGCATCTTGGAACATATGGGTAGGTCCAATTTGCTGGTAACTTTGCAAACTTGCTATAGCATCTGATTAGATTTATAGCATTGTGGTGCTATCTTTTGATTGTCCATGAGCTTCAAGGATGTCTGCTTATACAATGGTTTCGACTTGGCATAGACTCGGTTGATTTTTTACTTGGACTTACAATTGACATAAATTGGCAAATTGAAAAATTCACAAGATATAGAATTTTTGTAATAGGAATTTGAACAAAGAACTAAAATCATGAAATATAAATTTTTAATAATAGGGACTTTGAACAAAGAATTATGACCATGCTCATTCATTATTTCATTTCTATGTTTGTGGAAAAATTCATTTTGTTGACACTAGGTTAGGCGTAGTAAAGAAAAATAAGTTGTGAAGGCATTGTCACATGTAAATTCAAAATTGATGTCTTTAAGCTATAAGTATCTTGTCTAAAAAATGTAGAAAATAATGACTAGTATCTAGTATCTAAAACACTAATTTTTATGTCAGTATTTGCTCGTTCTCAAGACATTCAGAATTTGAGGCATGCAAGGAAGATGTGGTGATTAAAAGAGCATAACCTTCTCGAAGTTGGAAGAAGATATTTTGTTAACTCAACCAAGAAAACTTTCCTTTTGAAAATTTTCCATTGAATTTGATTCTCTATCTTTGTGACTTTTAGATCACATTTTGAATGTCACAGCTTGCGTGCAAGGTATTGGCAACTAGAAGAAATCCATGAATCCTGGCTTTGATATTTGCTATTATGATGTTTGCCAGTCAAGTCTGTCCATTAGGACTCAATGAGTCTGGTTAGACTTGCTAGGACTTTGCCTTGGGACCTTAGGCCTCGGTAGAGTAGGATTACCTTAGGACTCAACAAGTTTGTGAAGAACTTAATGATTCTTCTAACATTGGCTTAGACAATTGTAGGCACAAAAAGACCATGGCCCCTTTGATGAATTTTTGCTTGGAACAATGTTGATCTGCCTGCTGTTTCATCTGGTTCTATGGTAGGGGCAAACATTAGGAATAGATCTTCTGGATGACTAAGAGTTGAATCAACAACTTGGACCTTGGAATAAGCTGAAAGGCAGGATGTGAGATATGGTGTTGGTTGGCCATAAAAGGCTTCATATGGTGTCATTGTGGTTGAGTAATGGTAAGAAGCATTGTACCACTATTTCGTAAGAGGTAGCTACTTAGCCCATTGAATCTACCGTTTTGAAGTAGAGTGACGCAAATTGGTCTTCAAGCATTTATTGATTGTTTCAGTTTGACCATTTTGTGGGTGACATATCAAGTTCATATTCAATTGCATTCTTTGCAACTCTAATGATTCTTGCCAAAAATTTGTGAAGGTGGGATCATAGGCATAGTCAATAGAAGTGAGCAAACCATGAAGATAAAGGATCTGAAGGCTTGTGCCATTATTGAGGCTTTACAACGATGGACCAATGTTACTAAAATGGATGTACTTAGAGTGATGATCAACCTCCACAAAAATAATTGATTTGCTGTTTGACTTAGGCAAACCTTAAACAAAAGCCATGGAAATATTTGTCCACAGAACAATCAGAATGGGTGATGGTTGTAGAGTGCTCAAAGTCTGACAATTTCTCCCTTGTGGCTTTGATGCTTATCACACACTTAACGAGTTTTTTGATATCATGTTTCATGGTAGCTCAAAAGAAATTTCCTTTTGCTTCATATGTCTCTAGAAAACCGGAATGTCTTGATGTAATATGTGTAACAATTTGTCTTGAAGATGGAATTCATTGAAGTGCTTTTTATTCCAAAGAGTACCCTAGCTTAGCTATGGAATTGGTTGTTTGTTGATGACTTGTTTGTTGAACCTGGCATCATGTTACTGCTCTTGATTGAACTTTTGCAACTAGTTTGGAGTTGGTAAGAATACAATACATAATGTTCCATGGCCTTGAAATTTGTAAGATAGGGCATTTTCCACAACATTCACCTTTGCCTTTTAGATAATTTTATAATTATGACCCAATAATTTAGGGGCATTTTTTTGTTTTTTAGGTGAAGAGACTTATTGTTCTAACTTCTAAGAAATACTAAGGCTAGCATTTCATTCTCATAGGTAGGTTTTACCAATTTTTTTTTCTTGCTAGTGAATGCCAAGCACTTCTTGCCTCATCATTATGCCAATTCCTACCCTTGCAGCATCATTTTCAGTGACAACCAATTTGGAGAAAGTGGGCATGGCAAGTATAGGTGTGGTACATATGACATGTTTGAGAAGGTCGAACTTACTTTTTAGTGATTCCCCCATCACAAATGCATTTTTTTATTAGCATTACTGTGAAAGGTGCTATAATTTTATTATATTATTTAATGGATTTGCAATAATAATTGGTGTGACCTAAAATTCCCAAAGACTTTTCAGTTTGGCAAATTTTGGATGTCGTCCATTTTATTGGGATCTACCATTAACACCTTCTAACTCAGTATGATCAAGGTATTCCACTTCTTTAGTATCAAAAGAACTCTTGGAACACTGTGCACACAAATATTTATTTGATAGGAGGTGTAGGGTCTAGTTCAAGTGAATGAGATGATTTTTTCATGCTTCACTTATAAACAAGAATGTGATTGAAAAGGGCAAATATGAATTTACAAATGGCTGTAATTTGTGTTCATTGGACTATGGAATGTGGATAGTGTTAGGAATAATACAACTAAGAGGGGGGGGGGGGGAATCAGTTGTATGCTAAATATTAAAACTTTAAACTNCAAGAATGTGATTGAAAAGGGCAAATATGAATTTACAAATGGCTGTAATTTGTGTTCATTGGACTATGGAATGTGGATAGTGTTAGGAATAATACAACTAAGAGGGGGGGGGGGTGAATCAGTTGTATGCTAAATATTAAAACTTTAAACTTATAAATCAATTACTTGATGCAAATCTGAACACTTCAAGAACAACACCATAACACAAGTATTTGTTGTCGAGGAAAACCCTGTTAAGGGAAAAACCCTGGTGGGAATTAACACCCACAAATAAAGCACTAGAAATATTGTATCCCTATTAGAAGATCTAGCCCCGTTAGGAGCTGATTATTACATCCAGTACAAAGTCCCCGTTAAAAGACATACCCTGTTAGGAGTCTTCTCAACGCTGTTAGGAGTTGAATGAAATGAGAGTTCACTGCCCGAGCACACTGCCCAAAGTGAAGGTTAAATCCACCTTTTGATGCTTAAACACACCTTCTGGATCCATTGTCCAAAGAGAAGTATAAAAGTATACTTATAACAGTGAAATGACTGATAGCAACTTGCCTTGCCTATACAGTTCCAATGCATTACAAACATAATCACTGCTCTACATCCAGTAGAACTCGCATCCACATGCTCGCATCATCCAATACATCAAATCCATACAATACACATCAAGACGCTACTTTCCTTTATAGAAGTTACAATGCACAAACAGTTACAGACCCTTGCTAAGATACACACGGTACCTTACACAAGTAAATAACAAATAAAAAACATCAGTTACGCGCCAAGATCCTTAATTCACGCTCACCATTCACTAAGTACGTTATATCTCTGTGGTCGGCCCCAAATAGGTCTTCGCCAGTTCACACGCCTCAACTGACATCATCAAGAAACCAGCGACCCAATAATCACAAAGAATGTTCTCCCATGATTCTTCTATCATGCCTTAAGTTCGCATACCATGACCCATGCTCGCATCCAAGTTATCCCAAAAACTCAGAGACCATCTCTGTCATAATCCTCTGTCACTGCTCTGTAACCAGTCTTCACCAAAATAGCTATAACTCATGCAAACAGTAATATGAAATCCAGCGACCTTAGATATAAGGTGTAAATACTTCCCTTTTACATAACTCTGTGCTTGCATATGGTGAAACACCGTACACTGTCCGTTTACAGCTGTCAATCGTGCTCGTACTTGTGATAACTAGTCTTTTTGAAACTTCTAAAGCATCCAACTGAAATATATGTTGACATCAATGACAAAACATGAATGTCAACACCTTTAACAACAACAATTCCAACAGATAGCGCATTTGTGAGGCTAAATGATTAGTACATATATTTTCTTCCCATAAGCAAATTTGGTGGTAGTTGGACTGTAAATCTCACTTGGAGTGGGCAACATGTAATCCTTCTAATAGTTTACCAATTACAGTAGAGAACTTGTCTTTGATGGTAATTTTGTTTAGCTCTTCAAAATTCCCATACAATTGTCATGGCCATATCTGTATACATATCTATGAATCTCCCAAGGCTAGGAGAGCATGTATTAGCATATCTAATGGCCGCCCACGCAACAGGTGAGATGGAGGAGCAAACATATTTGCCAATATAAATTTCAAAAAAGAGTAAGACTCAAATGACAATGTAATGTCCAAATTCTTGAGTTGTAAAACAAGTCTTCAGTTGCTGCACAAGAGTTTTCAATTGTTGCACAAGTGAGTGCTAAGAATAAAAGTTAAATATGTTACAAGTTACAATCATTAATAGATTGATATAATAATAAAATTTGAAATTTCTTACTTAATTGTGGACCACCAATCATCATTAAGGATCATTTACTTCACACTTTTTCCTTCAGCTATGTTTGCCTTTGGCTATCTACCCCACTTCGCATTAATATAATTAACTATAGAGTTTTTTACTCCTCAATTATCATCTCTAACAGAATAAAGTAGCTGGCAATTTTAATTGTCATGATTTGGAGGAATTTCCTCCTTGGAAAAGTCCTAAAGAGAGCAAGTGTGGGGGTTGCAAATGAATATCTATATATCTCTCATTTCTACCACTGATCTTTTAACCCAATCTATCTTCACCATGTCTTTTAGTGTGTTGTTTACTACCGTCGTGAACACACCACAAAGTTCACAAAATTTGCTTGTAAGCTGTAAGTATCCTTCACCATCATGCTAACTAACATGCATTTGCTCAATTGGTGACCACCTATATGATATTTGAGGTGCAACCTCTTGAATGGAATCCTTCAAAATCTGAAATTGGATGTGTGCATCCTCCTACTGCCTTGAACAATCAATAGCTATATGAAAATAAGAGTCATTTGCTCATGTGACTGATATTGATGAGTGGCTGATGTTTTTTTGTTGGTCCAACCCTCCATGATAACAGTGCAGCCCATTCTTAGCCAAGTTTACCTCATGTCTTTCGTCACAAACTCACCTTAGAATACTCTCTATCAAGGAGGTTGCTGCATAGTTTATGTTCTCCACGGGAGCATATGAGGGACCGACAACATCTATATTTGATAAGAGTGCTTTTGGTTTTAACCATGCATAAGTTTGTTGCAAACATTTTGGACCACACTATTTGATCTATCATTAGAAATATATTCTTCATCTTGATGATAGATCATGGAGGGATCTGAAATGTTTGCAAAAAACTTTTACTGTTTTACACTGTTCAAACCAAAAGTATTCTTATCAATATCATGGACTATGGAAATACTATGTATCTGAGCATTTGTATTTTTCAACATTTGTTTGAAGTAGAAAGAATGTGCCACATGAAATGGGATGGCATGGGCAAAGGAAAATTTGGCCTTCCCTTTCCCTTGGTAGATCTCTCTCCCTTTTGAATGCCAACATCTATAGTTTGGGTAGACAATGGCATGCTAGATTGTATAGTCTCTATTGACGTTCTCTTATTTCTTGCCTCACCCTCCTTGAACAACTTCTACACCTTGGTCTTCTTGGCTAGGGTTAGTTTTTTGTATTATTTTATTGTAAAACCTTTGTGTAGCCGCTCTAATAATTCTTTTTGCACAGGTGACATAACCAAACTCTATCTCCTTGAGTTTATTTTCCTTGTCTATCTATAGCTGTTGCAAATTGCAGAAGGGGTTTATAAGGATTCATTGGGCCCTTTGCATAAAGTTTGAGGAGAGTCAAAGGACATTTAAATGAGTTATTTGAACCCACAGCACTTCTAACAGTTCCATACCTAGAAAAATCCACAGTACTTTAATGGGCTTGTTCAATTTGAGCCTCTTCATCTTTACTAACCTCATTGCTCTTCATTTTGTTATCTTTTCAGGAAGAAACAGCTGCAAATGCACTAACATAAAACAAAAAGCCGAAAGAAGTACCTAAGTGTTAAAGGGAAAGAATAAAATATAAAAGGTTATCTGTAAATGAACAATGCATAGTAAATCTACGTTTAATGATGTTCCAATGCTCTCTTGTATTTTTTTTCATTGCTGTTGTTTTCTTACTGCTGTTCTCTTTCCTTGTCTTCTCTTGCAAAATACAAAATGGCAAATGAAAATATTTTGTATTTAGTTTACAAATTCAGGGTGGTTGTAAAGGTATGGGAGTCCTTGTGCACCTCCTTGCCTTGTTTAACATTTAAAAATAAAATAAAATTGTATCTTTTGTAGGCTGGGTCATATGGAACACCTAGTCTTCCTCAGGATGTTCAGAGGACATCTATGTTAATGATTTGTAGCTTTGGTCAGAGAAATCCAATCAATGAAATCATATACACCTAATTAATGATGATTGTTATAAATATGATTGAAATTGAGCTATATATATATATTAATATATATATATATATATATATATATATATATATATATAATATTTGAGTGCCTCTTATATATATATCTATATATATGTATACACTATATATATACATAATAATATCAATCAACTTATAATATATAAAGTTGAATTGATTTAAGTATCGATTATGTTGAGTTGATTATATATATCGATTGATTAATATATACCAAATTGCATATAGTATCACTGGATAAACATAGATAATTAGTATCAATGTTTACATAGTAATAAGTATCGGTTACTAGTAAACACTGATACTAAGTATCGTGTTTTGTATTGATAATGAATACCGATTACTAAGTATTGGTTATGTATTGGTAGTAATACCGATTACTAAGCATTGGTCTATGCATCGTTAATAATACCGATTCATATATCGGTTTATGCATTATCGTTTATGCACAACAATTTTGTTTAATACCGATATTATCGGTTTGTGTTATGAAGGAGCATGTCTATGGAGAGGCATGTCTCCACATGAACTTAGTTTGTGTGAAGGCATGTCTCTTCATAGGCATGCCTTCTCTTCACTATATATATATCATATGAGAGGCATATTGAGAACAATCAAGTACAGTAATTTGAAAGTGCAAGATAACAATTGATATGTTCTCTCATATATATATATATTCAGAATATAATTGCTTGACAATTATATATATATATATATATATAAAGTATTTTAGTCATTATTAAATTGTGAGAAATAACATAATTAAAATTAAAATTCCTTCTACACTCAAATCTGATCGAAATTTAACATGGTATCAGAGCTAGCGTGAGAAAAGATCCGATCAGATTTCAAGAAGAATTCTAGTCTACATTTAAATTTCCTAGAACCTTATTGAACAAAATGGTGACTGGTGTTAGACCTGAGGATTGACTTGAAGGAGCTACAAATTTTGTAGCTTGGAAATTCAGAATGATGCTCACATTAGAAGAACATGATTTAAATAGCTTTGTGGAGAAAGCAATACCAGAATTTGATGAGAAAAATGAGAAACTCCAATGGATAATGAACAACAACAAAGCTATGAAATTATTGGTGGATGGAGTAAAAGACCATATAATTCCAATTATATCAAAATTAGTTACAACATATTAAATGTTTTCGACTCTAGAAAACATGTTTGAGATAAATAACACTAGCAGGGCTCTTGCAATAAAACAACTCCACCATGTGAAAATGAATAAACGAGGGACTATCTCTTCAACTAACGGATGTTCTATTTGTGCCTGGTATCAAACGTAATTTGGCCTCCATTTCTGCACTTGAGGGCAAAGGACATTGAATTACCTTTATGGATGGGAAAGTTCTAGCTTGGCCTAAGAATTCAAACATCAAGAAGGCATATACAATTGGTTTTCGACATGGTTGTCTATACAAGCTTTGCTCTTCTCCTTCACAAGCATTAATCCATGAATCTTCTTACATATGTGATCTATGGCATAGAAGATTAGGACATCTCCATTTTCGTGCTCTACCTTCTATAGAGAAAATGGTAACAAGATTACCTAAGCTAAGTCAAGAACATGAAGGAATTTGCAAAGGGTGTGCTTTGGGAAAGAACACTAAGGGAACATTTCATAATAGTGAAAGTAGATCCAAAAATGGATTAGAAATTATTCATTTTGATATATGTGGACGTATGTGAACACCCTCCTTAGGAGGATTTTTGTACTATGTTATTTTTGTAGATGACTATTCTAGGAAGACTTGGATATATTTTTTAAAGTGTAAAGAGTCAGATGAAGTCCTTAATAGGTTTAAGGAATTCAAGGCTCTAGTAGAAAATGTATCTGGTAAAAATATCAAAGTATTAAGATCAAATAATGGGGGGAATACATATCTGATAACTTTAAATCCTTTTGTAATGATGCTGAGATTAAGAGGGAGTTAACTGTTCCTTATAACCCTCAACAAAACGGGGTAGCAGAAAGGAAAAATAAGACTATTGTAGAAGCAGGCAAAGCCATGATGCATGATCAAAATATTCACACCTCATTTTGGGCTGAAGCTTCTAGTATTGTTGTTTACATTCAAAACAGATGTCCTCATTCCTTACTTGATAACAAAACCCCAGAAGAAGCATTTACAGGAATAAAACCTGACTCTGGTCACTTAAGAATTTTTGGTTGCCCTATTTACATTCACAGTCCTAAAGAGAAAAGATCTAAACTAGAACCCTCTGGGAAAAAGGGAATCTTTGTTGGATATAGTGAGACCTCTAAAGCCTATAGAGTCTATATTCCGGGACAAAGATAAATTGAACTAAGTAGGGATGTAATATTTGAAGAAGATGTTGCATTCTAAAGATCCAAGGATGTAAATGAAAGAGATGATGAATTTACTTCATGTATTGAGAAAGACCACTCCTCTGAGATACAAAGGGAGACTCATGAACCAGGAGAAGTCAATGATCACATTGAACCTATGGACACTACTGATGAACTTAGACTAAACAAGAGAAGACCTCTATGGGCTAGGAAAATGATTGACGAGGCTGATAAATATGCAACACCACAAGGAACTTTCAGGGAAAGTAAAAGACCTAATAGATTCTCCAGCTATGTTGCACTCATGAGCGAAACCATTGATTTAGAACCTTCTAATGTTGAGGAAGCCTTGCAACATCAAAATACGAAAAAGGCCATGATAGAAGAGTATAAATCTATAATCAAGAATGATGTCTGGGACATTGTACTTGGACCTAAGGACAAAGCAGTTGTCTCCTCTAATTGGCTCTTCAAAATAAAACATGTAGTAGATGGAAGTATTGAAAAATACAAACCAAGATTTGTCGCCAGAGGTTTCTCTCAGAAAGAGGGAATTGATTATGAAGAGACATTTGCATATGTTGCTAGATATACCTCAGTAAGGGCTGTGATTGCTATCGCTGCATCAAAGGGATAGAAAATCCACCAAATGGATGGAAAGACCGCATTCCTAAATGACATTATAGAGGAAGAAGTATACTTGGAACAACCTGAAGGATTTGTAGGGCATGGAGAACACTCTCATGTTTGCAAATTAAAGAAAGCGTTGTATGGACTCAAACAAGCACCTCAAGCTTGGTATGAAAGGATAGATCTCTACCTATCAAGACTTGGTTTCTCCAAGAATGATGCTGATCCAAATCTCTACTTCAAGGTAATAAATGAAGATATGTTGATTCTTATTCTTTATGTTGATGACTTGTTGATCTCAGGGGAAGATCATCTCATCACCAAATGTAAACAAGATCTTGCATCTGAATTTGACATGGACTTAGGTATTCTTCACTACT
>MU224206.1:1968068-1993580 GCA_018584345.1 Thuja plicata
TATGTTGATTCTTATTCTTTATGTTGATGACTTGTTGATCTCAGGGGAAGATCATCTCATCACCAAATGTAAACAAGATCTTGCATCTGAATTTGACATGGACTTAGGTATTCTTCACTACTTCCTTGGACTAGAAGTTTGGCAACATGATAATAATATTATAATAAATCAAGGGAAATATACTATTGACATTTTGAAAAGATTCGGAATGATGGATTGCAAACCTATGTCTACACCCATGGAAACAAACTTACACAAGTTGAGAGAAGCAACTATAAGCTCAGAATCAACAGATCCCACCCTCTACCGTCAGATGATTGGATCGCTGATGTATTTAGTAAATAATAGACCAGATATTTGTTATGCTGTAAATGTACTTAGTTAGTTCATGTGTGAACCTAAGAAGATACATTTTAGTTGCAACAAAACACATTTTGAGATATCTTCGTGGAACAATTGGATATGGCCTAAGGTATAAGGATGTAGATCTAAACCTACATGGATATACAGATTCAGATTGGGCTGGAGGTATAGTAGATTGTAAGAGCACTTCAAGGTGTTGCTTCAGCTTAGGATCAACTATGATAGCCTGGTTCAGCAAGAAGCAATCTTCAGCTGCACAGAGCTCCACAAAAGCAGAGTACATTGCAGCATCTGTAGGGGCACGAGAAGTAGTATGGTTGAGAAAACTCCTTGTAGGATTGTTTGGACAATCTTTAGATCCCACCATCATCCACTGTGACAACCAGAGTTGTGTAAAGCTTTCAGTGAATCCTGTATTCCATGACAGATCTAAACACATTGAAATACCTTATCACTATGTTATAGACATGGTGGAGAGAAGAGTAATCCAATTGAGATATATTAGTACTGAAGATCAAACAACAAACATTCTCACCAAGCCTCTCGCCAAAACGAAGGTAGAATACTTCAGAGGTAAACTTGGTATGGTTAAAATGTAAATTCTGAGATTGAATCTCAGTATCCTTGATCATTGTACTAATATAAATACTATTTGTGTTATTTTATGGGCCCCTGTGTGTATCATCTGGAAGTGACGACTTCCTAATGATTATCACTTGTATTCTTGGTGTTTATTGCAAAGTAATGACTTTACAATAACTTAAATATCTATCATGATAGATATCATATGGTTGATATCTGAGCTCATATCATGATAGTTTATGTTAGGATATTGAGTTCTTAATATCCATGGACATGCCATATACATATCCCTATGGTAGGCAATCATATGGTTGATGCCAGTGCACATACCATAATGGACAATGTAAGCAAATTAGTGAATATCATGAGTGTTGATATTTGTAGACCATTGCTCATGATATCATGAGATGATATCTTTATGGTGAATATCATAAGTATTGATATTTGTAGACCATTACTTCTAAATGTCATGAGATGACATCCTTATGATGAGTATCATGAGAAATGATATTTGTATTTCTTTGAGGTAATACTCATTCTACATTGTGTGTGGACAACTGTATTTTGTATTCTCCTCCCTAGCTAAGAGGGAGTGTTAATGATTTGTAGCTTTGGTCGGAGAAATCCAATCAATGAAATCATATACAGATATAAATGATGATTATTATAATTATGATTGAAATTGAGCAATATATAAATATGTTAAGTCACAAGGTTCGAGTTCAAGTTTGTGTTCAACATCTATAAAATTCGGATGAAGTTCGGCATTGGCAAAAAGTTCGAAAAAAAATTCGTGATTAAATTTGCTTTATATAAATTTAATTTTTTAAAATATGAATAATAGATACCAAATCATATATATATATATATGAAAATATAAAAACATAATATAAAGAAATAATATTAAAAATATATAAATAATATTTTTTAACAATTTACATATATATTTAAAGATATGTTTATATTAAATTATATCTACTATGTATAAATAATAAAAATAATATTAACATAAGAAAATAATATTATGTAAATATGAAAAAATACAATATAAAATAAATAACGTTAATAACATTAAAAATAAAAAATAGAGATAAACGACACGGTATTGCAAATCTTGTTTGCCGAAAACACAATATAAATAAATAGGTAACATTAATGACATTGAAAATTTAAAAAGCAGCGATACGCAATAAACGGTGATACATGGCATGACACTGGAAATCATTTTTTTTCTCCGAATGACATGGCACTCGTGAATACTTTGCTCGATGGATAAAACGTAGTCCTTCCCGCTCAGCTGAGAGAGGATAAAACAATTCAGAAAAAACCTCTTCGTTCAGGGAGCGGAAAAAAAATGGAAAACCCTAAAACATTTTTTAAAGACGGTGCTAGGTATATATCCATACAAATTTTAGGCGAATTTCAACGAATTTTTTATACACCTTTGAAGTTTGCCGAATTTCGAACCTCATGGCCGAAATTCGGCGAACCCTGTGACTTAGTAAATATGTATATATGTATATATAATATTCAAGTGCCTCTTTATTATATATATACATAATAATATCAATCAAATTATATTATATAAAATTGAATTGATTAAAGTATTGATTATGTTGAGTCGATTATATATATCGACTGATTAATATATATACCAAATTGCATATAGTATCAATGAACAAGCATAGATAATTAGTATCGATGTTTACATAGTAATAAGTATCGGTTACTAGTAAACACCGATACTAAGTATCGTGTTTTGTATTGATAATGAATACCGATTACTAAGTATCGGTTATGTATTGGTAGTAATACCGATTACTAAGCATCGGTCTATGCGTTGTTAATAATACTGATTCGTAGATCAGTTTATGCATTATCGTTTATGCACAACAGTTTTCTTTAATACCGATATTATCGGTTTGTGTTATGAAGGAGCATGTCTATGGAGAGGCATGTCTCTTCATAGGCATGCCTTCTCTTCACTATATATATATCATATGAGAGGCATATTGAGAACAATCAAGTACAGTAATTTGAAAGTGCAAGATAACAATTGATATGTTCTCTCATATATATATATTCAGAATATAATTGTTTGACAATATATATATATATATATATATATATATATATAAAGTATTTCAGTCATTAAATTGTGAGAAATAACATAATTAAAATTAAAATTCCTTCTACACTCAAATCTGATCAAAATTTAACAATCTAGCCATCCCCTTTGTTTCGAATGCATTGTAGATGTTTTTTTTTTCTTTCTGGGTAGGGAATGGCCTTTGGGACGTTTCTTGCATGTGGCTGTAATGTTCTTGGTGTGGGAACGTGCGGAAATTCCCAAGGAATGCATCCCCATGGAATATAGTAGTTTTTTAGGGGGATGCAATCGTGCCATTGAATTGACAAGATTTTTGTTGTCTCTCTCATAACACCAAGTGAAGCGAATCATGTGTCATTGCAATAATAAGTGAAAAAAAATTGATTGAACTTCATAGTATCTTGATATTGTGATATTCTTATATGAAGATAATTTTTTTTAACATATTAGTGCAGATATACTGTTATGAACTTAGTGTGTGTTTGGTCCAACATCATATATAACATACAGTACAATTCAAAAATATAGATGAATTCGGTTCATCTTCTCATCTAGGAAAGAGAATGCAGGGGTTGGTTGTTTGGCAGGCTGGCAAGATTGAAGAGTAAGGTGGCTGACACATTTTGAAGAAGAGTGGACCCAAGTAGGCTACTGTTTTGGCGATGTTATAGAGTGTTGTAGGAATTTATCTGTGTTTTTTAAAGTCAGCTTGTTGCTAATGTGTTCCTTTTTGCAGTATCATTAAAGTGAGAAATTTCGTGCATGCAATTTTTATTTATTTGTGTCTAAACATGATGACCTGAGTGAGTGGTCGATGGTCATTATAATTTAATTGATCCTCAGTGAATGCCATCAGCTGCATCTTTGAATACCCTGCAAGGAAGCATGCTAATCCATAAAACTTATAACATATTCCATGAAGAAAACACGCACACTTATACTGAGAGCGGGGGAGAATCAGTATAACTGTATAAGAACAATCTTTCCACTTTCTTTTGCACTGAACAAAGCATACACACAAGTTAAGAGCTAACAAAAAGGAACACCAGATGCACACACAATTTTACCTGGAAACCTTGCAAGAGAAAACTATGGCAAAATATTGTTTTTTATAGGAAATTTCTTACAAATTCATAGGCACCAACCTACATTAGACACCAATCCCCCTCCATTGAGCTCCAACTCAGCAAGAGACTCCAATCTCCTTCAATGAGAGGCACTAACATTGCAATCTCTTAAGAGTATAGAAGGCTCCAACTTTTGAAATGCAAGGTAATACAGTGTTTTGGATTTGATTTAGATTATCTTCATAATCTGCTCACAAACATCAACAAAATATCCCTTAAGACTTTGCTCTTATCTTCAATGAATGCTCTCAAATCTGAAAGATATCTTCACAAAATTGAAAATTCTGCCTTACGTATGCTTCAAATAGTCTGATTTTAGTTTATAAATCTGCTTTTAAGTATGTATGATTTCTTTTCATAAATATGCTCTTCTTCTGTTGAAGTTCTTCAAATAGTCGGATTTTAGTTTATAAATCTGCTCTCAAGTATGTATGATTTCTTTTCATAAATATGCTCTTAAATCATAAATATGCTCTTCTTCTGTTGAAGTTCTGCTCGTAAAGTAAGAAAGATATTCAATGAATTGATGATCAAATGAACTTTAGGTGACCTCTATTTATATCCTTTCAAATACAACCTTTTGCTTGAAGGTTATGACCCTTCAACTAGGTCGGCCAGCAATTTTTATTTATTTAAAATTTTAATTACCTTTTTTTAACTAGATCAGCCAAAAAGCAAGTTGCAAAAAAGTAGGTTGTCCAAAAAAGCAAGTCGCGGAAAAATAGGCCGACCGAAAAGCAACTCGCAAAAAAATAGGTCGCTAAAAAATATGAAGATATCGTTTAAAATAAAATATTATTTCTGCCTTAAATAATTCAATTTGAGTGCCACTGATTTGCCTTTTGATGACATTAATGACACACCAATCTTACCATCTTTGACATCAATGACAATATTCCAACATTCCATAATCTTTTGCATAATTCATGAATTGAGTGACTTTTCCTGTACAATGATCTGGAAGGGTTTGTTTAAACCTTCGGAAGCCAGTTGGGTGGCTCTCAATTTAACATTTCAAACATCAATAATTATACCACTTAGTTTCAGAAGCTTCTTGAAACAGATGCTACGAAGGGTTGCATCAGATGTCACAGACTGACTTTTGGTTTCAATGCCAGATCTGAAGGATATCTATTCTGCCAAAGTAATTCATTATTCAGGTGTGAGGTAGATCACAGCAGGAGTTTGCAGTATGAAACCCATTAAACTCAGTAGTCAACAATTGGCTTGTGGATTGCTTTGATTAAAGTGATTATAATTTCTCTCTACCTTTCATCCGTTGCATTTAATTTTTTAAGTTTAGTTTCACCAAGAGGCATTCTACGGTAATTGCAAGGCATGGAGCGTCATGATGTAACACTAAAAACCAAACACATCCAATATATATTTTAATTTTTAAAATAAAATTGTTGTGCCTATTATGTATGTAGCAAATAAAATAGTTATGAAGTAAAATAAAATCTCTCTTAGAGTAAATAAAGTAAGTTTGACTTCTCTGAGCATTTTTTAGATAGATGTATATAAGATATTTATACTAGTTTTTATATAAGATGCAAAGCAGATGGATTTGTTGAAGGGTTGCCTAAATTTTGTCTTTTAGAATGCTTCTAAAACATATCACTCTTCTTCAAATTGGCTTGTCAAGGACTTGAGATATCTATATTACTTGTCTTTGTTTTCAAGTCTTTTACAGTGGCTAACATCACATTTTAGAATGCATGATATTGTAAGCTAAGTAGACATGCATCTGGAAGACGAGGTGCTAGTAGTAAACCAATCATCATAAATTTGTCCATGAAGAGTGTAATTCTGGAAGGATTGCAACAACATTTGATTGCCTTGCCTTCTTTACAAGAAGATAGGTTTCAGAATTACTTGTTTAGAAGGTTTCAGAATTACTTGTTTAGAATGCTATCTGTCTACAATACCTAAAAGGAGATTGGGATTGGAATTGGAATGGGAAGGAATAAAGTTGTTTCTTCAGTACTTGTAATTTGACATTCATAATTTTCCCGTACATATTCTATGGAGGGGATTTTGTGTTACTGTATGAAAAGCATATTGAACATATTATAGATTTAAATATTTTGAAATCCGTTCTCTTTGATCGTTTCAGGTCTTATTTTTAGCGTATAAGAGCAATATCCCTTGGATCCTGCATTTGATTGTTTGACTTATTTTCTATATTATTATTTTCAATTATTTTATAACTTGCCTCAAATGAATTGTAGGGGGGATCATGAATAATACATTGCGTCCAACAATTCCAGATTGGTGCCGTGAACCTGCTTGGAGATCTTTGATGGAAAAATGTTGGTCGTTTGATCCAGCACAGAGACCTTCCTTTTCAGAGATTGCTACAGAGCTACGGGCAATGGGCGAATCAATGAATATCAAATAATGGGACAATATGGTATCGGAAAAATGAATATGTGATAATGACGACAAGGTGATAATGAAAATAAACACAAAGCTTCAAAGTCATAGTCTAATTTGACATGTCTGACTGCCTTGTAGCTCAGCCCGTCCAGAAATGAGGCGGAAGCTTTTTCTTGTTTCAAGCAATGCGAGCAAATTAAAGTATTTGTAGGAGGGAACACTTTGTGGATGGATTGAAAGGAAAGTTTCGCTTCTGAGTCTTTTTGCATATACGAATACTGATTAAGATCAGATAAAACAGTTTGGAAGTTATACTGCATATTCATGCCTATAGTTGATATCAGAGTTACAAAAATCGATTAAAAATAAATATATCACCTGGTTTTGTTTAGTTTCGGTTAGGTGAGATATGCTCGTGTTTCAGTACAAGATAGTATCTTGTCTTTGTGTACTTTTACAAATGATATGTACTTTGACACTTATTAGGGAGAAGTATAATTGAAAACCCCACGTCAAGAGCATTTGTGGTCGCTGGTATTGTTTGAGGTGAGATAAGGATTTATGCAATCTTGATTTTGTAAGTGGTTGCAGGGTGCGATGAAACTTAAAGAGCATTTACCTCTATATGAATAACAATGAAGTGAAATCTTCACATATAGCCGCTGATTCCCACGTAAATATTTTTGTGATGGATCAGAAGTTTTTGACTATTGATTTTATAGCATAGTAATCATGTGAAAGTGTTTTGAACACAACCATTGTATCTGTATTTTATCATTTTTGAAGGCACATGCCTGTTATATAATTAAAATGAAATGGTTTAGAAAGTGAAATATAAAATTACTGGCGAAGCCAGTAATTTGTTGTGAAACGAAGTTCCTTGATTTCTCTCAGAAGCAGAATTGAACATAATTCTTAATTTGTGTAGCTTTTCTTAGCAAATTTATAAGTTTTTCAAATGTTTTTGTTATTAAATCATCCTTGTCAGAAATAACCTTTTTCTTTGCAGATTAATGGCTCATCAAGCAAGCTTTTAATATTGCTGTTATTATTGCATTCATAACTTACGCTGTATAGGATGGAAAAAACAAAAAACTTGTATTTTCAGAGAGTGATCTAAAACGTTGATGCAAATAAAGATAAACAGTTTTTTACCAAAGCTTTACAATTTTAATAACAGGCATTTCATTATCCACGTTTGTAGCAAGCCCACTCAAAATTCACTGTTTTCTACATAATCAAATTCCTCAATGTCAATCATTAAGAGTTTGAAGAATGGCAGTAGGGAATACTTTTTTGTTGTAGGTTGATCATATATTCTGGATATAGACTTAATAGATAGAAGTGTTTTATTCATCAACCGGTTTCTGTTGGATGGGAATTTAATGTGTCTACTGCATAGTCTAATCAGCTGAGAAAGCATGGTAAGGCTGCTGGAGCATAACATTTTACATTATGGTTAACATCCATTCAAAAAGTGAATGATGCGACTAAATCGAGGCATCCTTTACTTAAATTACTTAAGTGCACCCGTGACATTAGAAGTACAATTTTACAAGAATGATGTGAATGGGCCAGAGTACTAGTGCACCTGAAATATCGTAATTGTCTAGGGGAGAGAACTTTGTAGTTGTGCACCCTAACTTCGTGCTTCTCAAAATCCCGTTAAAATTTCAAATCACTCATAATATTTAACAACAATTTACTTGGCAAGTCCCCTGCTCATAACTACGGTTTTAGGGCCACATCATCAAATATGATGCTACATGAGCATGCTTTTTGCCAAGTTAAAAACAGCCCAAAAATGAGAACAAAGGTTGTGCAAAAGAGACCCCCATACCTGAGTAGCCAATGTGGCATCACTTGATTGGTTGCTTTTTAGAATTGATCCTTTAAAAAGAATGCTTGTGAAATTTTGAATGTTTTGACATACTTGTTTTTTTCGGAAATTTCCATTTTTATTATGCACATGTATAGTAAGTTTCATTGCGTCCCAGACTGGCCTTATTTTGAGTTTGGAAGTACTTACTAGTTTTAATAGTGTATTTTTCATAAGTTTCCACTGTGTTCTGGCTTGCCCTAATTTTGCATTTAAGCAAACTTATTATTTATAGTAAGGCTATTTTTGGAAGGCCAAATGAACACTAGTTGAGGAAGAGGAAAAAGGTACCTAGTTCTATATCCAGAAATGTAATTGAATGAGGCAGTTGGTCTGAAATGCACTAAATTTGAAGAATGTTCCTAAAAAGCATTTGAAAGTGGAAAGACTTGAAAAGGCAAGAAAAATGATCAAGTCTGAAAGCATTTCTGAAAAGGCATGAAAAGGCACCCAAAAGAGGATAGGACAAAAATTCACTAAGTATAGGAAAATTCCTTGATCCCATCCCATCTGTGCCCAAAATGGAAAATCATGAAAAAATGTCAAAGTGTTGGTTCAAGTAGGTGAAAGAAATGAGGAAATGGGCTAAGTATGGAAGAATTTTGTCTACATGCCTAATGTGTCCCCAAATGGGAATGATAGAAATCAAATGAAAAGATATGAAAATTCTTGGAAAATCCTTGTTCCAGTATCAAATTTATCAGAAATCTTGTAAATAAAAGCTATGGAAAAGAACACTAATGGAAGCGTGTTGATTATTGAAATTTGGTTTAGTCTGAAAATTTTCAGGATCTTCTAAAATCTAGAATCTCCATTATAACTTCTAGAGATATGAAACCACTCTCAAATATCCTGACATTATTTATATAAAATATAATTTAAAGTATAAGAATACTTAAATGTTATATTTTATATGCAAGAAAAGTTAAAAGAAGACAAAATCTACCATTTGCATGGATTTGCACCCAAGTGACAAAATCCTCCACTATGAAAGAATTGCACCCAAGTATCAAAATCCTCCATTGCCAAGGAATTGTGCCCAAGTGACAAAATTCTCCACATGTAAGGAATTCTTCTTCAAAGAAAAAAATACTCCACCCCAAAAGTGCACCCAAACATTCAAATGACATGACAAATAATTTTTTTGGCCAAGTATGGAAAGGAAAAATCTTTCAAAAGGGCATGCCAATGAAATTTTGATTGTCTTGATAATTTTATCTTGGTTCAACAAGAAGCAATCTTCAACTGCACAAAGCTCCACAAAAGCATAGTACATTGCAGCATCTGTAGGGGCACGAGAAGCAGTATGGTTGAGAAAACTCCTTGTAGGATTGTTTGGACAATCTTTAGATCCCACCATCATCCACTGTGACAACCAGAGTTGTATAAAGCTTTCAGTGAATCCTGTATTCCATGACAGATCTAAACACATTGAAATACCTTATCACTATGTTAGAGACATGGTGGAGAGAAGAGTAATCCAATTGAGATATATTAGTACTGAAGATCAAACAACAGACATTCTCACCAAGCCTCTCGCCAAAACGAAGGTAGAATACTTTAGAGGTAAACTTGGTATGGTTAAAATGTAAATTCTGAGATTGAATCTCAGTATCCTTGATCATTGTACTAATATAAATACTATTTGTGTTATTTTATGGGCCCCTGTGTGTATCATCTGGAAGTGGCGACTTCCTAATGATTATCACTTGTATTCTTGGTGTTTATTGCAAAGTAATGACTTTACAATAACTTAAATATCTATCATGATAGATATCATACGATTGATATCTGAGCTCATATCATGATAGTTTATGTCAGGATATTGAGTTCTTAATATCCATGGACATGCCATATACATATCCCTATGGTAGGCAATCACATGGTTGATGCTAGTGCACATACCATAATGGACAGTGTGAGCAAATTGGTGAATATCGTAAGTGTTGATATTTGTAGACCATTGCCCCTGATATCATTAGATGATATCTTTATGGTGAATATCACAAGTATTGATATTTGTAGACCATTACTTCTAAATGTCATGAGATGACATCCTTATGATGAGTATCATGAGAAATGATATTTGTATTACTTTGAGGTAATACTCATTCTACATTATGTGTGGACTACTGTATTTTGTATTCTCCTCCCTAGCTAAGAGGGAGTGTTAATGATTTGTAGCTTTGGTCGGAGAAATCCAATCAATGAAATCATACATATAAATGATGATTATTATAATTATGATTGAAATTGAGCAATATATAAATATGCTAAGTCACAAGGTTCAAATTCGAGTTCGTGTTAGGGAACTATAAAATTCGGATGAAGTTCGACACTGGCAAAAAGTTTGAAAAAAAATTCGTTAGGGAGAAGTATAATTGAATACCCCACGTCAAGAGCATTTGTGGTCGCTGGTATTGTTTGAGGGTGAGATAAGGATTTATGCAATCTTGATTTTGTAAGTGGTTGCAGGGTGCGATGAAACTTTAAGAGCATTTACCTCTATATGAATAACAATGAAGTGAAATCTTCACATATAGCCGCTGATTCCCACGTAAATATTTTTGTGATGGATCAGAAGTTTTTGAATATTGATTTTTATAGCATAGTAATCATGTGAAAGTGTTTTGAACACAACCATTGTATCTGTATTTTATCATTTTTGAAGGCATATGCCTGTTATATAATTAAAATGAAATGGTTTAGAAAGTGAAATAATTTGTTGTGAAACGAAGTTCCTTGATTTCTCTCAGAAGCAGAATTGAACATAATTCTTAATTTGTGTAGCTTTTCTTACCAAATTTATAAGTTTTTCAAATGTTTTTTTATTAAATCATCCTTGTCAGAAATAACCTTTTTCTTTGCAGATTAATGGCTCATCAAGCAAGCTCTTAATATTGTTGTTATTATTGCATTCATAACTTAACTTATGCTGTATAGGTTGGAAAAAAACAAAAAACTTGTATTTTCAGAGTGATCTACAACGTTGATACGTTGATGCAAATAAAGATACACAGTTTTTTACCAAAAGCTTTACAATTTTAATAACAGGCATTTCATTATCCACGTTTTTAGCAAGCCCAGTCAAAATTCACTATTTTCTACATAATCAAATTCGTGAATGTCAATCATTAAGAGTTTGAAGAATGGCAGTAGGGAATAATTCTTTGTTGTAGGTTGATCATATATTCTGGATATATACTTAATAGATAGAAGTGTTTTTTGTTCATCAACCGATTTCTGTTGGATGGGAATTTAATGTGTCTACTGCATAGTCTAATCAGCTGAGGAAGCATGGTAAGGCCTGCCGGAGCATAACATTTTACATTATGGTTAACTTCCATTCAAAAAATGAATGAAGCGACTAAATCGAGGCATCCTTTACTTAAATTACTGAAGTGCACCCGTGATATTAGAAGTACTATTTTACAAGAAGGATGTGAATGGGCCAGAGTACGAGTGCACCCGAAATATTGTATTTGTCTAGGGGAAAGAATTCTCTAATTGTGCACCCTAATTTCGTGCTTCTCAAATCCTATGTGAAAATTTCAAATCACTCCTAATATTTAACAACTTATTTGGCAAGTCCCCTGCTTATAACTAAGGTTTAAGTCCCCTACTTATAACTAAGGTTTTAGAGTCACATCATCAAATATGATGCCAAATGAGCATGCTTTTTGCCAAGTTGTCCAAAACAGCCCAAAAAAATGAGATCAAAGGTTGTGCAAAAGAGACCCCCATACATGAGTAGCCGATGTGGCATCACTTGATTGGTTGCTTTTTAGAATTGATCTTTTAGAAAGAGTGCTTGTGAAATTTTGAACGTTTTGACATAATTGTTTTTTTTGGAAATTTCTATTTTTATTATGCATGTCTAATAAGTTTCATTGCGTCCCAGAATGACTTTATTTTGAGTTTGGAAGTACTTTCTAGTTTTAACCGTGTATTTTTCGTAAGTTCCACTGTGTTATGGTTTGCCCTAATTTTGTATTTAAACAAACTTATTGTTTATAGTAAGCCTATTTTTGGTAGGTCAAATGAGCACTAGTTGAGGAAGAGGAAAAAGGTACCCAGTTCTATATCCATAAATGTAATTGAATGAGGCAGTTGGTCTGAAATGCACTAAGTTTGAGAAACGTTCCTAAAAAGCATCTGAAAGTGGAAAGACTTGAAAAGGCAAGAAAAAGGGTCAAGTTTAAAAACAATTTTGAAAAGGCATGAAAAGGCACCCAAAAGAGGACAGGACATGAAAATTCACTAAGTATAGGAAAATTCCTTGATCCCATCCCATCTGTGCCCAAAATGGAAAATCATGAAAAAATGTCAAAGTGTTAGTCCAAGTAGGTGAAAGAAATGAGGAAACTGGCTAAGTACGGAAGAATTTCGTCTACATGCCTAATGTGTCCCCAAATGGGAAAGATAGAAATCAAATGAAAAGATATGAAAATTCTTGAAAAATCCTTGTTCCAGTATCAAATTTATCAGAAATCTTGAAAAGAAAAGCTATGGAAAAGAACACTAATCGAAGTGTGCTGATTATTGAAATTTGGTTTAGTCTGAAAATTTTCAAGGTCTTCTAAATTCTAGAATTTCCATTATAACTCCTAGAGATATGAAACCACTCTCAAATATCCTGACAGTATTTATATAAAATATAATTTAAAGTATAAGAATACTTAAATGTTATATTTTATATGAAGGAAAGTTTAAAAAATGAACAAGTCAAAAACAAAATCCACCACATGCATGGATTTGCGCCAAAAGACGAAATCCACCATTGCCATGGATTTGCACCCAAGTGAAAAAATCCTCCACTACGAAAGAATTGCGCCCAAGTATCAAAATCCTCCATTGTAATGTTCTATCTCCCTTTGCTATTGAATGCATGTGAATCGCTGGTTTTGTGTGTATTCGATATTTAGATTGGTTTTCCCGGTATTGGAGCTTTGTTTGATGTTTGAATATTTATTGCACAACTATAGATAGAGATATGTATGTCTAACCTTGTTCTATCTTTTGAAGTTTATTTTGCCTAAGTGACAAAATTCTCCACATGTAAGGATTTCTTCTCCAAAGAAAAAAAATATTCCACCCCAAAAGTGCACCCAAACATTCAAATGACATGACAAATAATTTTTTTGGCTAAGTATGAAAAGGAAAAATCTTTCAAAAGGGTATGCCAATGAAATTTTGAGTGTTGATAATTTTACTATTTTTGGAGTTTTTTTTTAGTGTTCATTTCATTGTATTCTATATTGGCCTTATTATGACTTTGGAACAACTTACTATTTTTAGCAGTGTCTTTTTTTAGTAAGTCTATTTTTAGTAAATTTCACTGCATCCTGGATTGAGCTTATTTTGACTTTGGAACAACTTACTATTTCTAGTAAGTCTATTTTTGACAGGTCTATTTTGACAAGATGAACTTCGACTGATAAAGAGACAAAAGGGTATTTGGTTCTATATCCAAAATAATGAGCAAGTGAGTCAGATTCATCAGATTCATCTAGAGACATCCTTGAAACATCCAAAAGTGGAAAGACATGAAAAATATTAGAAAAATGGTTAAGTTTGAAGAACGTCTTTGAAGACCTCCAAGTTTCAAGCAATCCAGTTTAGGGCATGCAAGGTTCAAGACTTCCAAGATCAAAGTTTAGGTACAAGTGCAAAAGGAAGAATGCAACATCTTGAAGTTCCTCCAAAAATCCAAAGATCCCAGTCAGGAAAGAATAAGGAGGAAGAATTTCCATTCTAGACGTTCAAGGAAAACATTCAAGTTCGTAAGATTCAATTCAAGTATGAAGTACTTAAGCAATGATAGAATGATAAACAAGAATGCACTCAATCACCTTCCAAAATTGACATGTTCTAATTCTGTGCATTGAAGGAAAGGAAAAAATGACAAGCTATTCTGGCTAGAAAATCGTTTAATGCTTAGTGGGAACCTTTGACCATTATGGTTCATCTTTGACCACTCTCCCACTAAGGGGACACTCCTCTTCTGATTGGTCCATGTAGAGCCACTCATTTATGACACAAATTATCTCTTGCCCTAACCTTAATCAGGGCCGAGATGGAAAAATACGGGCCCTCTATTTTGTTTCAATCTGGGTCGCACATTGTAATTTGAAAATCTATATAATGGCCCTTCCTTCTCATTTGTATTTCATTAGATTATATTAAATTACATAGATTCATAGATAAATAGACAGATAGTTAGCTCTTGCTCTTTAGAGTAGAAGTAGAGTAGGAGGAAGACATTGTCATAAGACTTGGGGAAATAAAAACATTTTTCATTTAAGATAAGGTGGATTCATGTTTGTTTCAACTCATTGCATGTTGTCTTTCTAATTTCTCAATTGTTAGATAAATTGCTTTGGTTTCAGTGGAGAATGTAATGGTGTTTGATGAATTTACATGGCTCATACTTTTAGAATATTATTGATTGTAAGTTGTCATGTAAAGTTATCCCGAGCCCCCTTTTTTTATGGATGCGTAACTTATATCATTAAATGTACATTGTTCATTATGATGGTGTTCATTGTGATATGATTTTTTTTTGCATAACCCTTAGAAGAATGCACCAGTTCTTGCAGAGTTGTAGTTGATCTTGGTGAAGTAGAGCTTGGTTATTGGGAGTTTTTCCACTAGAGCACCATCCATTGATATCATTTCCCTTAGGAGTAGATTTGGATCCTTCTAACCCTTTCCCCTTTAATTTCAGTTCATTTCAGTTGTGTTTATTCAAAGAAGAAGTATCACGAGACTACAATATCCAATGAAGGAGTTCCAACCAGTAGAGGTGAAAAACGATTCAAACGCAAGGCCCCTTGGATTACCAACATATCACAACAACCATTGAGCTTATCCATGAAAAAAGGAACCTTGGAATCACATGTATGATCTTTCGCAATGTTAGCATACATTGGATTTTGCTCAAGAGAGGATAAGATACTTTGGTATTTTACTCCGTGTTGGTGTGGTCATAAAACACCCATCAATAGGGTGGTGTTGTGGAAAAATCCTTAGTAGTGCTAGCATATAGAGGCGTGATACTCAGGTAGTTTCATCCATAATTGTGCTTATTATGGTGACCTTTCTTTTTTTTCTAGTTTGGGGCTTTGGAAAAGATGCTTGTGTTTTATTTATTGAGTGCGTATGGACTTAAAAAGATCATCTACGAAAATTAGTTTCTTTCCTCATTTAAAAAATAAACTTGGTGATGACAAATCTAGATATATCTTGGCATGACACGACCAAGTGGCGGTGCTCATGATAAAGGAGCTGACCTTCAAAGCATGCGTGATGTCTTGCTTCTTTGTGGAGGATTCAAACCTTTTTCTTATTGAATAAAAAATTCATTACAATCCCAACGATAAACAATTTGGTAGTTAGTGTTCACATCTAGATATTAGGAATACTAGAGTGCATCAAATAATTTGATGCTATAATATTAAGTTAATAAACAACTTAATATTATTAATATGTCAGATGTTTTGTTATTGTTTGTTAGATAGGTTATTGCATTAGTGGTATGAATATATTGAGTTGTTAAAACAACTCAATATAGTTAGGCAATTTGTTGTGGGAGTTTCCTAAATAATAGAATATGAGAATCCTATAAATATGTATTGTATTTGAATGAAAAAGACAAGGAAAAAGAAGCACACATATCCTGTGTTTTAATTTTTTTTTCAGTTTTTTATGTAGCCATATTTCTGAAATGGTATCAGAGCAAGCACAATTGAAGGGCCTAAAGATGATTCTATGCCTATAATTCTGTGATCTTTCTCAATTTGGTTTTGAACCAAGCAAGGATTATATGATAATTCTCGATACATAGGATTACATGAGTCAAGCTTATATTTCTCTGGATCGGGCCGATTCATATGTTTTTGATTAAGGAAAACAGGTTTTGAAGGGTTCCTGAAACCCTACAGATTTATATTTCTCTGGATCGGGCTGATTCATATGTTATTTCATCTACAGGTAGAGCATTCTCCACGATTTGTTCAGACAAGGTGTGTCGAAGCCAAAATTCTTGTTTTGTTAACATTTTAACTCACAATATTGCTTATACTCTGCACTTCAAAGAAAATACAGAGAAATTAATGAATATAAAATTGAAACTCACATTGTATTCCAAAGTTGATCAGAAAGACATAAAGTTATAATAGCAAAACCAGATATTATATGCCAACCTTGCATTTTAAAGCTAATCCACAGTCGTTTCTATTTTGGGAAAAAGAAAATACTGACTGTAGACAAGAAATTAACAGGTTGCATACTAATTGACCAAAATCCCACAGTGCCCAAATTGCATGTAAAATTTCATCAGCAAGCCCCAATTTTGATACATAAACAACATTTTGTTCTTTAAACAACATAGTATAAAAAATAAAAATATTATTTCAATTGTAATTGGATGCACTTTTACTTTTTGCAACATCCATATTTTGGGGGACATTCTTAGAGCCTAAGGTCAAATAGTTTTTCTTTAAATGGAGATAAATAGTATATTTATAGAAAAGTTTTAAGGTTCAGAGTTCTACACATGGCAGATCAAGTTGCAAATGATCCTTATTGAAAAGGATTCGTGGGATGTGGTAAGCTGAGAAATGACTTATCAAAGACCTCAAAGGAAGTATGAGAGAATTTGAATGCTTTGTTTGGATCACAAACATCAAGTGCAAAGATGGACCTAAAACATAGATTGTTTGGGATGAAAATGTATGAAAATGACAACATTGTTCAACATATCAGTAAGTTTCACTCCCTATTGAATCAATTAGCTAGGATAAAAGCTAAAGTAGATGATGATGATTCAAAAACTATTTTGTTAAATAACACGCCTCCTAGTTATGGAAACATTATTTTCACATTAAACAAAGTAGATGCTACCTTAGAAGAAATGATATCTACTTTGATTGATGAAGGAGCTAAGGAAACCGAATCAACTATAGAGGAAACTGCAATGTATGGCAAAAATAAGCTGAACCATTCCTCCAAATATAATTCTTCTACATCAAAGGAAACTCATTTCTTCAAGAACAAAATCGTGTGCTACTATTGCAAGAAGATTAGACACATTGTTATGAATTGCATTTAGTGGGCTAAGGATCTTCTTGATGGAAAACTTAATACAAATAAGGCATTGGGTGCAGATGATGATGAAGAATGCTTTCATGGGATGGCTACTGAAAACCCTCCACATGAAGATAGTGAGGAGGAATATGTTCTCTAAATCAAATCAATTGGACATTGGAGGCACAAAAGGGTGGAGGAAATTTGACGACCTCTCATTAGTCACCAACGATGAGGCCACTTATCATCTCTGGTGGCATGTTCTATTCTTTTCAATATGTTGTGTGAATAAGTTGAAATTTCACATTGTGGGGGGAATAATAACCAATGTTCCATTCCTATTTTTTGGTTGGATGTGTCTGTCCCCAACCACTATTGTCGGTTATTTGTAAGTGGATGTGTTTGTCCCCATTCACAAGATGAATTATGTGATTGGAAGTGCTTGTCCCCAGTCACATTTGTTGGGTGTTTGTGAGTGAATGCGTTTGTCCCCATTCACAAGATGATGTATGCGATTGGAATTGCTTGTCCCCAATCACATTTTTTGGGTAATTACGAATGGATGTGTTTATCACTAATCATAATAGTTGTGAGCATAAGTGTGTCCCTATTCATAACCTTTTTTTTGGAAATATGTGTTTGTCCGTATCCAAATTTAATGTAAAACCTTGAATAGATGTGTTAGTCCCTATTTGTGCTTTCATGACTATATGTCCCTACTCTTATCTTATAGTGTTTGGTGAGCTACTGTCTGTGGTCATCAAGTATTGTGATGTACAATCTCCCCATGTTCACACAGGGAGGGGTGTTGGGAGTTTGTGATGTCCCCAAATTTAGCAGGTATTGGCTGTGGTTTTGTCAGCTCATTATCGTGACCCTTGTGAGTTGATGCCTGATTTTGAGGGTCCCAATTGGCAGATTCGCTATTTTTAGTAAGTCTTTACTTACTATTTTTAGTAAGTCAGTTGGTCAGGGTTTATCTCTGACAGGGAAGTATCAACAATGGTCAGTGCTTCAGATAGTGTTCAGAGTAGGCAATTCTATGGCTGGGTCTTTTTTTTGGCAGTGCAGTGGATGACTATGTCAGTTTGGCATGATCAACAATGGATGCGGGATTTATCGCATAAGTTCATATTCATAATTAATATTTATAAAATATTAATTAATAATAAAGCCACATTATTATAATAATAATTTATTATTATAATAAGTTAGAAGTTGTTATTTAAGAGAGTGGTTAACTGCTGCATCTTTTGGGAAACTGTGGCTACAAAAGCATTATAAATATGAGCTCAGTCTTGGACTTGGGTATCGAATGAATTATTATTCTATTTTTGTTTTTTTCTCTGAGGAGAAGTTATGATTTGTAGAATCAAATCCCTTGCTGAGGTATAAGGGTTTGATACTGAATTTTGTATTGCAATTTGCTGCTGATGTAAAGCAAATTGAAGGTACTCTCTACTGTGTTTCATCTGTATTTAAGAGAGGAGTTCTGGAGCTTGGTTTATGCACACTGAGGGTGCGAATTTATTCTAGAAATTGGTAAAGGTTTACAGAGTTTGTGCTCATCAAATTATGAATTTGATTGAGTGGTTTAGCACTAGAATTGGATGTTGTTAATCCAATAAATTGAGTAAACAATTGACATTGCTGAGAGGAGTTTGCATCGGTTCTATTGGTGACGATAATTACCAAGGCTGTAGTTGAAATTTGGAAGTTATATCATGGGTGGAAGGAAAGATCATCGGATTGGTCTTGGCGTCATTCTACAGCTCCAACCGTCTTAACCACAGCTACATCACCTACATTTAAAACACGTGAGCAAGGCATTG
The DNA here is from genome assembly GCA_018584345.1 of Thuja plicata. Classification (NCBI taxonomy): domain Eukaryota; kingdom Viridiplantae; phylum Streptophyta; class Pinopsida; order Cupressales; family Cupressaceae; genus Thuja; species Thuja plicata. Next base: position 1,987,428 of record MU224206.1, read on the forward strand.
AATTACGTGGGGAGTAGGGATGCCGTAGTTGGTGTATAGACCCATGACCAACATAGTAGCGTGTAGCCGCGCAGTACATCCCAAAATTATGCGGACAACATGAAAGAATTCCTCGTCCAAGGTAGACCCAATTTTCACCATTTCTCCATTTGGTATTGATGCGTTGTGGAATGGATGATATTAAGCCAGTCAATTTCAGATTAATATTTGTTTAAGAAATTGTGCATTGTAATATTGTTTACATTTTTGGTTGATTTATAATTGAAAAGTTACAAAAAATGGTGATATCCCAATTTTAAAAGAAGAGTATTTCGATTTTAATTGGTGATAAACAAATTTTGCATTGAGTTCTAACAAAGAGATAGACAGGCTCATTACAGTGGTATCAGAGCGGTTTCCTGCTAGCCTGCAGGGAAATCAAGTTCATTTATTATTATTATTATTTGGGAATTCAATTATGGCAGATGATAGGATATTTATACCCGGTAGGCATTACCACCGGTGAGGTCATTCACCCACACTAAATGAAGATGATGCAGATATTCAGTTTGGCACAGTGCTTGGTGGTGATGCTAATAATATAGGTGGTTTAGTAGGTACTACATGGCCCACAACTGCTACTGAAGTAGTTATAGACAGAGAGGCTAAGGAGACCTTCAGGAACCTAGCAACATGCTAGCTTCATGTAGCTGATGTATTACATGAGATTTCTGACTCATTGAGATGAATCATACTTCCGAGGGATCAAAGTAGGGAGAGATCACATGATACCTCCGTTGCATTACATAGATCATGGGTTGATGACATGAATAGGGATTATGAGCATAGAGCCCTGAGATATGATAGAACAGATACGACAGGTGACATGGGAGATCAGTTCAGACCCTAGGGGCCCAAATTTGTGAGACTGAGGGATGACGCAGTCAACACTGATGCCGAGGATGTCCCTTTTGCCGATGACATAGTCACTCACTATGCATAGTGGGATGCCCTTCCTCAGGCCTTGAAGCAGAATTTGAACTTTGACAGATATTTGACACAGAAATGGGAGCATTCAAGGGGAAGGCCAACACATGATAGACAAAGGATGAGACAGAATAGTTTGAGACACGTGGATAGAAAGATGATGCTAGCACATTTTGATGGCAGCGGTAGGGTCACTGCTAGAGCTTGGATCCACAAGATCGAAACCTACCTTGCATTGCATCCTATGACTAAGAAGGATGCCATTAGATTTGCAGTTTTGCATTTGGATGGGACTGCGCATGATTGGTGGTACCATGGGCTGAGATCTTTACACCATGACTGGATTACTGTTTATCAGGATTTTGTCGACCAGTTGATTGAGCGTTTTGACAGGAAGGACCCGGAGGTCTACTTCAGAGAGTTGGCTCAGTTACGACTGATGGCTAGCTTAGAGGCTTTCATCAGTGAGTTTCAACGTCTGTTATTTATGGTGTATGACATTTTTGAGCGGAGGAGAGTGATATTATTTTTGGAGGGGTTAGAAGAGCCACTCTGTGGATGGGTTAAGTCATTGGACCCACCCACTTTACATAAGGCGATGAAGAAGGCCTGAGATCTTGAGTCATCATCTTGGAGCAAGGGTGCCCCGAAGTCATCTGATCCTCCACCTGTTGATGAGGAGTCTCCATCTGTTATTGAGGAAAAGAGAAAGTCAACGAGGAGATTTGATGATACTTCTAGAGAGGACCTGAGGAGGAGACAACTTTTCTTTTGGTGCAAGGGGCCTTTCTCTAAAGGTCATACTTGTGCTTTGAGGTCGAAATGGGCAGTAAGCCGTGACATGTGGCTTTACACAGATGAGATGGAGGAGTCATTGCAACAACATGAGGATGAGGACAGAGATGATCCTACTGGGGATCGAGTCTATACTGTGATGAGTGTTTATAACCTCATATTTGACTCACATGTTTAGGATTTACATCAGGTGCAGAGCCGATCTGTACCTAAGATGGATTGGTTGCAGGATGACTGGGGAGGGCCAGTGAAGTTTAGTATGATGAGTTCTCCTGTTGAGTCATCTTCTGGTGATGTTCAGTTCTCCACTTCATCAGCGCAGGCACTTGGGGTTATGATACATGTTATGTTACTGGTGCTGTTGATGTCATGGGTTTATAGTTGGTTCTGGGATGACAGGGATTTCATGTGCTTCTTATGGGATCCGGGTGGAGGTTCCAGTGAGATACTCGATTGCTTGAGGACAAGCAATTTTGGGAAGGGAAGACTGTGATGTCCCCAATTTTAGCAGGTATTGGCTATGGTTTTGTTAGCTCATTATCGCGACCCTTGTGAGTTGACGCCTGGTTTTGAGGGTCCCAGTTGGCAGACTCGCTATTTTTAGTAAGTCTAGACTTACTATTTTTAGTAAGTGAGTTGGTCAGGGTTTATCTCTAACATGGCAGTATCAATAATGGTCAGTGCTTCAGACAGTGTTCAGAGTAGGCAATTTTGTGGCTAGGGATTTACTATTTATAGTAAGTATTTTTTTGGCAGTTGCTATTTTTGGTAGTGCAGTGGATGGCTATGTCAGTTTGGCAAGATCATCAGTGGATGCAAGATTTATTGCATAAGTTCATATTTATTAATTAATATTTATAAACTATTAATTAATAATACAACTACATTATTATAATAATACTTTATTATTATAATAAGTTAGGAGTTGTTATTTAAGAGAGTGGTTAACTGATGCATCTTTTGGGAAACTGTGGCTACAAAAGCATTATAAATATGGGCTCAGTCTTGGACTTGGGCATCAAATGAATTATTATTTTATTTTGGTTTGTTTCTCTGAGGAGAAGTTATGATTTGTAGAATCAAATCCCTTGCTGAGGTATAAGGGTTTGATACTGAATTTTGTATTGCAATTTGTTGCTAATGTAAAGAAAATTGAATGTACTCTCTACTGTGTTTCATCCGTATTTAAGAGAGGAGTTGTAGAGCTTGGTTTATGCACATTAAGGGTGCAAATTTATTCTGGAAATTGGTTAAGGTTTGCAGAGTTTGTGCTCATCGAATTATGAATTCGGTTGAGTGGTTTAGCATTGGAATTGGATGTTGTTAATCCAATAAATTGAGTAAACAATTGACATTGCTGAGAGGAGTTTGCATCGGTTCTATTGGTGATGATAATTACCAAGGCTGCGAATGAAATCTAGAAGTTGTATCGCAGGTGGAAGGAAAGAGTATCAAATTGGTCTTGGCATCATTCTACATCTCCAGCCGTCTTGACCACAGCTACATCACCTGTATTTAAAACACGTGAGCAAGGCATTAAATTACACGGGGAGTAGGGATGTCACAGTTGGTGTATAGACCCGCGACCAACATAGTAGCATGTAGCTGCGCAGTACATCCTAGAATTATGCGGACAACATGAAAGAAGTCCTCTTCCAAGGTAGACCCGATTTTCACCATTTCTCCATTTGGTATTGATGCGCTGTGGAATGGATGATATTAAGCCAGTCAATTTCAGATTAATATTTGTGTAAGAAATTGTGCATTGAAATATTGTTTAAATTTTTGGCTGATTTATAATTTAAAAGTTATAAAAAACGGTGATATCCTGATTTTAAAAGAAGAGTATTTTAATTTTAATTGGTGATAAGCAAATTTCGCATTGAGTTCTGACAAAGAGCTAGACAAGCTGATTACAGAGTTAGTGTTCACATCTAGGTATTAGGAATATTAGAGTGCATAAAATAATTTGGTGTTATAATATTAAGTTGTTAATAAACAACTTAATATTATTAATATGTTAGATGGTTTGTTATTGTTTGTTAGGCATGTTATTGCATTAGTGGTACAAATATATTGATTCGTTAAAACCACTCAATATATTTAGGTAATTTGTTGTGGGAGTTTCCTAAATAATAGGATATGAGAATCCTATTATGTGTGGTCATCAAGTATTGTGATGTACAATCTCCCCATGTCACACTGGGGGGGGGGGGTGTTGGGAGTTAGTGTTCACATCTAGGTATTAGGAATATTAGAGTGCTTAAAATAATTTGGTGTTATAATATTAAGTTTTTTTTTTTTGATCGGTAAAAGGGCAATGCCCATAGCTTTTTATTATTTTAAACATTCAAATTTTACAAGAGACTCCCTTCTCTATGGGCACTGGTAGGAAAGAATGGAGAACAAAACCTCCAGTCTTGCCCGGGACCCTGGGTCTAGAATATAACTACAAGAGTAATGAGGGCATTCCCTCATTTATAAAATATGAAGGCATTCCTTCAGAAGATACAAACACTTGTCTCAAATCAGAGTACCAATTCTAGTATTAGATATCTAATCTATATTTAGCCCCAAGGTTGGCTAATAAAAATTTGAGGCTATGTCTTTGAATTTAGAGCTTTATTGTACCTTTGGTGATGATTCCCTTTCCTGCAACCACAATAGCTAGGAAAACATCTGATGCTATAAAAAATATTAGATGTTAACACATTCTCGCAGTTTTAATAGCTAGGAAAACATCTGATGCTATAAAAATTATTAGACGTTAACCCATTCTTGCAGTTTTAGTTCCTGGTTCAGGAATGGAAACACCTGATAATGAAAATCCCAATTGTTTAATATTTAAATGACATACTACATAAAGCTTATTGACTTCTAGGTCTGAACTCATAGATGCTGTCCTTATCTAATATGATTAATCCATGACCCCTATTTCATAACAAAAAACACAGAATAACATCTCCCTATGCCTTTCAATACTGGTTGGAATACGATTTTTCTTACTTAAGAGGTCTATTGAAATACTAGTTCTTGGAATGTATCTATCTCTTTCTATTTATTCCATGAGACAGGACCTTAGTCTATTGCTATAAACATATAAAAGGAATATGTATTTAATACATATGTTACCATCTTTAAGCTCACCATTTTGGATATAAAAGAAAATACTTTACACAACTCACAGAGAGCTCCATAAAACAAATCCATCCTACATCCAAAAAAATGAAAAAGGGAGATACATACACCCATACCACTCTTTATTCATTCATCGATAGAGAATCATATTCTACATTGCAATGTCTTCTTGGAAATGGAATATCTATATTGGTGTTGATTTCTGAATCTATTTCCCAGTTTCCAACCTGATCTTCCAGAATGAAGGAGTCTATCCAGTCCGCTCCTTCCGAGAATTTAACATGAAATAAGTTATACAGGAAGTTCAAGTTTCTTCCGATGGTAGGAGTCCAAGCCACACATAGTTCCAAGTCATCAATTTGTAACACTAGAGAAGCTGGTACAGGCTGGCCTCCTACCATTGATAAATCATAAAAGCAAGGTTTTGGAATAGTTAAATCCTCCCTAATGTTAGCCAGGACTTTATCTAAATCACCTAGGTAGGAGTTTTTGAACAATCTTCTACATAGAATCCCCAATGGAAGTTTGTCGGTGCCAGCTTGGAGGGCCGAGGCTAAGAAAAAAGTAGGGATATCAGAGTTAACTCGGTGCTTATCTAGATTATTGAGGAATTCTCTGCCTAAGATTCTCAGGACAACCCTAATAACTAGATGATGAGATGAAAGTGAAACAATTTTTATCCTCATTCCTGATATTGGTGTGTCGAAGGCCATTTGAATCCGAGGGCCTCTGAGTTTAATGGGCGTTGTCATTTTGGATTAAAACTAAGAAGCCCACTAAACTAGGTCAGGCTCCAACAGAGTTAATATAAGGTGATTTCTAGCGGCGGTTCAGGTATTGCGGAGAGGAATCGACAACGATCCATCATCTATAGCATGGAAGTTTAAAGGATGAAAAGTGGACGATTATCATAATAAATTGTCTTAAACATTTCTAATTAAGTAAACTTTAAATATGTTAGAGAGAAAAGTAGAATTACAGATTATTCCCTAAAATGCCTTGTCGGTTACAAGCTGAGGTTGTCTACAAATGTTTAATATGAAGCATCTTACTAAAGGAATATATACCTATATCTGTATAAATTCATAAACGTATAGATAAATTTATAAAGCTACCCCTATATACAAAAGTGATGGAGTATATTTTCATTAGATATTTTAATGATGTAATCATATATATATATATATATATATATATATATATATGTATATATACATCTATATATACATATATATGTACACACACACACACACA
>MU224206.1:2005175-2027075 GCA_018584345.1 Thuja plicata
CAATGCAACGTGAATCATTTTGTTGTTTATCCAAGCAAGTCCAAGCAATCCTCACGAACTCTCCAACAAGCAAGACAAGCAAACAAGCAAACAAGATATGCAATGTATATTCAACTTATATCAAACCATAGGGTTAGATCTAAAAATTAATTGTTAGGAGAAATAATAACCAACAAATATTCCAAATGACAACTCACATCATGCATTGAACCATGTGAAAAATAAGTGCAAGCTAATTATTAAATACCCTTTTTTTAATTTTGATTTTTGACCTAGTCAACAAGATCTGATTTGTTTGCTATGAATTTGGATCTCAAACCCTAAATACAGAAAAGAGACCCATATTAAAAAATAAAGAGCTTTCCAAAAATTTCAGAGTTTTAAAAATATCTTTTCATTTGTGCCCTAGGGAGCCATTTTTCCAAAATAGACCAGTTTTCATAAATAGACCAAATGAGCTATGATATTACATTTAAATTTAAAACTCAAAGAATGGACCCCTTGTAGAATTTAAAGAAATTTCCAAAAATGTAAAAATTTCCAAAAACTTCACTAATTTGCACTGAAAATTAAGGTTTTATGAAAAATAAAGAAAAAATTATAAAAAATTCAAAATACCTCAAAAAATTCTGATTTTTTTACTGGAGCTTCTCTGATATGTCACCAACCTGTAAAACAAATTTTAGACTGAAACACCATGCCATTTGGGAGATATGATCAAATCTTTGAAAATCTAGGGTTTTCATCTCCAAGCAAATCTGCACAAGGGTTAGGCTTGAAAAACTTCAATAAAATAACCATGTAAAGATTAGAAAATTTGAGATGTGAATAAAATGGAGGAAAAATAGGAGCATCATGCCCCACGGTGGGCACCAAAAATATGTGCTAAAATATTGACACACTTCTATGAGTCATTCCATCCAAGGTTGCTCAAGAATGAGGCCTCAAATATCGATCCATAGCTCTCTAGTCATGGAGTGAAAATGTGTGAAATGGAGGCCCTTAGATTTGACCTAGTTAGTGCCTATGCAACTACACCATGAAATGCGAGATTCAAATGCATGAAAATGAGATCTACTCTATATGATTGCAATGCATGAAAGAAATTAATCTAAATGATAACAATGCATGATTAATCTATGAAAGAAGATACAAATGCAAGTTTAATCTATGAAAATAAACATGAATCTAATCTACATGAATAGCCATGAATGCAAGAAGAAGAAGAAGACAAGAAGAGAGAAGTTACAATATCCAAGCTTAAGTGCTCAAATCCTCCTCCAAAATTGCTCTCTAAATCTGCAACATAACAATACTATGAAAACCTAATAAATGAATGATTGATGATTGATGATTGATGATTATCAAATGAGAAGGAGAGGTTTCCTTATATAGGAAAGTGAACGGTTGAGATTAAGAGGCAAAAATAAATAATCAATGGTTGAGATTAAGAGGCAAAAACCCACCACTTAGGAAGATGTGATGAAAAAGGGATTTTTATTCAATTTAATTTAGTTTATTGTCTTTTTCAACAAATAAAGTGCTTTAAGTGGAGATTTTTATTTGTTTAATTAAAAGAGGGGTTTTCTTTTAATTAAATAAATTAGAAGAATTTTATTTAATTAAATAGGGCAAATTGAATTTAATTAAATAAGAGGAATTTAATTAAAAGGGAGATTAAATCTTTTAATTAAATAAGAGGAATTTCATTTAATTAAAAGGGAGATTAAATCTTTTAATTAAATAAAAGTGATCAAACTTTAGGAAATATTGAAATAATTGAATAATTGAATTAATTACAATTTGATCAAGGAAATTGATTTGAATGAAAATATTGCAAAGCATTGATTCAGGAAATTGATAAAATGATAAATTGAGAAATGGGGCCCATAGTCTAGGCGACCATTTTAGGGTGCATACAAGTTCTAAGTGAGTTTACTATCTATAATGTCACGACATTCTAGCATAAAATTCCAAATGCGGGAAGCCCTGGGCGGGTTCCTTTCCTTGAAGATATTTTTTGGGTTATTATCTGTTAAATATTTAGATATTAGAATTTGCACCCACTTGGCCCGTGGAATCCTATAAAGATGCCAAACTAATTTGGCTCCTAACGCTTTCCCTTGATCACCAATATTTCTAATTCCCGCTCCCCCTTCATCTTTAGGGCAGCAAACTCTATCCCAAGCAATCAAGGGGTATTTCTTTGCTTCTCTCGTACCTTGCCAGAAGAAATTTCTTAGGTGTTTATTTAATTCTACTTTTTTATTAGTAGGGAGGTTGATGCATGCTAATTGATAGATTGGCATAGAGGCTAGTACAAATTTAACCATTGTGGCTCTCCCAGTGGCAGAGAGCCATTTGCCCTTCCAGGAATTCTTTTTTTTAAATTTTTTTTCTATTGTTGGATTCCAGAGAGAGGCCGTTCTAGTTCCCTTATCTAGAGGTAAACCAAGGTATTTACAAGGGAGACTTCCTAGGTTGAAGTTTAAAATGCTACAAATTTGCTTCGAAATCATGTCTCTAGTATAAAAGAAAAACACTTCAGATTTATTTTCATTGATTTCCTGCCTAGACGCAGTAGTGTAAGAGTCTAGGATAGATTTGAAGGAATTAGCTTCATTTACTTCACAGGCACCATAAAGCATGGTATCATCCACAAATTGTTGATGGGCAGTGGGTTCCAGATTGCTGGAAATTTTGATGCCTTTGATATTGCCTTTTATTTGCTGAGATTTTATTGCTCTCCCCAAGGCATCTGCCATGATGGTAAAGAGATACGGGGACATTGGGTCCCCTTGTCTGAATCCTCTTGACATCCCAAAGAATCCTTTTAGAGTGCCATTTATCAAGATATAGATCATAGGAGTTGATATGCATTCGTATATTAGGTTGATCCAACATTTTGCAAATCCAAGGCTTCTAGGCATTTGCACAGAAATCTCCAATCTACTTTATCATATGCTTTCCTAATATCCAATTTAATTAACATGCTGGGAGACTTATTGTTTTGGATCGAGTGAATAGCTTATTGAGTTATAATGATTCCATCATAAATTGATCGGTCAGGGACAAAGCCAGTTTGTTCCTCACTAATTAAAAGGGGTAAGAGTTTTTGGAGCCTAGTAGTTAAGGTTTTAGAAAGTAGTTTATATAAGGTATTACAGAGCGCTATTGGTCTATAGTCATTTAGATTTTCTGGTTTATCCTTTTTAGGGAAGGGTCAAGAAGGTATTATTAACTAATTTTAGGATATTACCTGAATTTATAACACCTTCCAGTGCCTCAGTAACTTCTTCTCCTATGAAATCCCAACATTTCTGAAAGAAGGTAGCTGGGAAACCATTGGGTCCTGGTGATTTATCAGGGTTCATTCACATTAAGGTATCCTTAACTTCTTTTATTGTAAATTTTTCTAATAAGATTTTGTTATGTTGGGGTGTTACTATTCTTGGGATATACTTCAACATCTTATTCTGTTCGCATAGATTAGAGGATCCTGTGTTATTCAATATATCTTTAAAATATCTTATTGTTTCATCTACTATATCCGAAGGTTGTTGAAGGTCCTTCCCTTCATCTATCTTTATCCCTATGATTCTATTTTTTACCCTCCTCTGCTTTGTACCATTGTAAAAAAATTTAGTGTTCCTGTCCCCTGCTTCCAACCATGATTCGCTAGATTTTTGTCGCCAAAAGATTTATTCTTTAGACAATATATCTTCATAGTTAGATAGGAGGGATTTCTCCTCTAGGTATAATGCCTCATCAATTCCAGAGCCGATAACCAATGAGTTTACCTCCTTCAATTTTTCTTCTAAATCTAATTTTTTTGAAAGATGTTACCAAATTTCTCCGAATTCCATTCCAACAATTTTCTCTTAATTATTTTAAGTTTGCTAGCTACTTTATACATTTTAGAGCCTGATACCTGTGCTTCCTCCCACCAATATTTTATGAGGTTAAGGATGTTCTCATCTTGGAGCCACATCATTTCAAATTTGAAGGGATAGTTCTTAGGCCTGGAGTCAGCAACGATTTGTAACTGGATAGGGTAGTGGTCTGAGCCAGAAATGGGAAGTATATCTGTATTAAAGGTTGCATTAACATCAGCCAGACTCCCATAAATATAGAACCTATCAAGATTTTCTGCAATATTACAAAATTTTTCCTTCTGTTGTTCCATGTAAAGGCATTATCTTCCGTATGTGTTTCCAGTAGAGAGTTTCTAGAGACCCAATCATTAAGAAAATTTGCAGATTGCGATAGTTTAATGCTGCCCCCTCTCTTCTTAGAGAGCTTAGTAATAGTGTTAAAATCCCCACCAATCAAGCATAGTTGATTGGGGTGAGAACCAAAGAAGGATTCAATCTCTAACCAGACTTGGAGTTTATCTTTTGTTTGAGTGGGTCCATATACATTAATAAGGTTATAAACTAGGTTATTTTTGTAGTTCCTTACCTGACCTGCCATCCAATTTTGATGTTTTTCTATAATGTTGAAGGAGATTGATCTAGGATCCCAGATAATGGCTAAACCCCCTGATGCCCCTATAGCCTGTGACTCTTCTAGGTTTTTAAATCCTAGTTTCTTTTTGAAATTGAGTGCTTCCTCCCTAGTCATCTTAGTTTCCTGTATTAATACTATCTCTGCCTTAGTACTATTGATGCAGCAATGGAGGATCCACTGCTTGTTGGGGGAATTGAGACCCCTAAAATTCCATGTAAGGACAATCATATCTCCTTGGGAAGGCCCTGCCCCTTCCCAGCATTAAAGAAAGACATAATTTTAACCTATCCTAAAGCTTCTCCATCCCTATTTCTAAGTTCTCCATTCAATTTTCTACCCCTCTTCTTTAGGGTTTGACCATAATTAGGGATCTCTTTACCCATCTGTATAAAGAAATACCATAGGACTCAGGGTTTATAGTTTTTAGGTTGTCAATTTCAATTAAAAGGTTAGCCGTATCCTCATCATCATCAAAGGTTTGAAGTTCCTCAATACCCTTGATAAGAAGAGACCTTTGTAATAACAATTCCTCCTTATCACATGTTTCATCCAAAAACATATCAATCAGTTCATCTGGGAGGGTGTCTCCAACAAAATCATTGATAATCTTAACTTCTTCCTCTATTTGGGTATCAGTCTCGGATATAGCCCCTTGATCTTCAAGGTTAAGTAGGACATTATTTTTTGACCCATTAATAATGCCACCCGTAGGGGCCACGTGATCAGGGATCACAATAGGTACCATGATATCATTATCTGAGGGGGCCTCACTAATAGACTCAATAGTCAGAGGGGGACCTACAGAGGCTTCATCAGATATAGCCCTCGGACCATGTTCAGAAATAGAGGGGCATGCACAACTAATTTTCTTAAAGGAGGCACCAACAAAACTGTAAGTGCCCATCTCTAGCAGAATCTTGATGTTTTCTAAGATTTTCCCGCATGATGGGGTTTTTATGTCAAAATCTTCCTTGGGTCACTGGGTAGGAGAGGAGACCCTAATCTCCTATGATTCTAAGCTCATCAATTTATTTTATTGGATCCCTCTCTTGCTATAGGTCCTATCTTCTAAAAGATGATCTTGACTTTCTTTCCCTAGATTATTACAACCCAAATCTAATATGTCAGAGGAAATAGGTTGTAAACCTAGGAGGGGAGGCTGCTCAATTATATCAGAGTTAACAGGAATCATGTAAGATATATCAGGTTGTAGTCTAGAGGTTTGTAGGAAAGTGGGAATGCCACAAAGGGCACTAGAGCCGTAAGTTAGCGTCTTCACCATCAGTGAAATGACATTTTGAACACCTGTACTATTAATAGGGTTAGGTATGTTTGGGGTAGGATCAGACAATATATCTTTGAGCAGAACCCTGGGAAGCGTGGAAAAAATTATGAAGCCACCTTTGTCCTTAAAAAAGGACACATTATGAATGTGGGGTTTCATGTGATCCTCAGATCTTGATTCAAAACCGGGATAATTCCCAAATGAAGGCTCAACCGATCCTGGTGATACACCAAGGTCATCCAAATTTTTATGTAGGATGATTGGGTTTATTTTATAGGTTAAATTTTTTCCCTTTATATCTATCGATTTTAGATTTTTAGTTGTCAAGTCCATCCTTACAATGATCACTTTGTCAGTATTTAAGAGATCCTTATCTATGAACCCTACAAATTTCCCACAGAGATTTCCAATTTTCCTTACCAGTTCATCGTTTAAGAATTCTACTGGCATATTTTTTAGCATAACAAATCTTTCCACTTGAAAATTTGTTAATTTTTCAGGATAAAAAAGTGGAGACCAATCTAAAACTGAAAATTCTATGCCTTTGAATCTAGGGCATCCTGTCCTAAGAATTTTTTTTTAAGATCTAAATTGTTACAATCCATATAGATAAAATTTTTAGGCAAAAGAACAATACTTACCTTATAATCCAGGGCTTTTTCTAACCATGGTGCAACGAAGTCTAATGAATATCCCAATCCATTCCACTTGCAAAACACCCTGAAGGAGACACACGAATCTTGTGTTTTTCTATCAAACCATCAGTAATTTTTAAAGAAAAAACTTTATTAGGTTCATATATGGCATATGTTTCACTTCTTTGGTGGGGAGGGGTGTAGGTATTTTTCGTGGAAGACCCTAATTTTTTCACACTCAAAATTGGAACCCTAGCTAAATTCCTACGATGCGGCAGGGAGTATGGAATAACTACAGAAGGTAAGGATTTACCGATCTTAGGTAATTGTTCTGAAGCTTTGGGGGAAAGAGGCTGCAAAAATTTAGTAGTGACTCTATGCTTAATGGGGGTAGCAAGCCGATGGTGGGGAGAGGAGAATAAGGGAGTATCCATATTTAGGGTAGAATCCATCGAGCAAAGATTGGAAAACCTATTTTTTGTGGGTAAAATAAAAGACGGTTTGCGAGGAGGAAATTCACTCTGTGCAGGAATAGAGCAGAAATGGAAGGCTCACTTAGAATTTTGTAGATGAGAAGGAACCCATGGGATCGACAAATCCTTGATGCCACTCTCCCGAGAAAAAACTCTAGGAAAAACCCTAGGGGAAGAGAACACTCATCCCAGAAATGCACCCTGTGATTTGAGCGAGAAGTCTGTACCAAGGGAGGACTCAACTGGATCAAAGGGGAGGAATTTTGATGCAGCATATTTAGTTAGTGAGAACAAATGAATCTGATTATCCAGAGATTCAATAGTACAAATTCACCGTTTAGAACGCCAAAGCAGAGCCATTCACTATGTAAAATTAAATTAAAATTTGTTAATAGTCGGACTAGTCATGATGTTGGTGCCTATCGCAGGGAATTAATATAATAATATTAAGTTGTTAATAAACAACTTATTATTATTAATATGTTAGATGGTCTGTTATTGTTTGTTAGACATGTTATTGCATTAGTGGTACAAATATATTGAGTCATTAAAACCACTCAATATATTTAGGTAATTTTTTGTGGGAGTTTCCTAAATAATAGAATATGAGAATCCTATAAATATGTATTGTATTTGAATGAAAAAGAAAAGGAAAAGGAAGCACACATATCTTGTTTTTAATTTTTTTTTTCAGCTTCTTTATGTAGCTATATTTCTAATAAAACATCAAACTTAAATATTATTGCTTTAAAAACAACTACAACAAGATAGATATGTTTTGAATAAGATGAAACAACCTTGAAAAATACCTCCACATGAAGACTAAAATGTAAAAAATATAACAGGAATGCACGGCTTCATGAAAGTTAAAATAAAATACACAAAACAACCTTCTTGAGACCAAAAAACTTTGGAGTCCACAACTAGATAAGACAAAGCAACAATAACAGTCTGTAAAATTTGAAGCTATCCCAAGAGCACCTTGAATGCCCCAAACTAAAATATTTAGTAATGAAGGTGTACAGAACAACAAAAGAAAAATCATCCAAAGAAATTTAAGTTATCAACAAATAATACTCCTTAATTGTCTTCACTATTATTCTCCCAGCAGTGGCAAGAATCCTGAACCAATATCTTCAATAGTATTAACTTCTTGAAGTTTGTCCCGCGATCCTACAATTAGAGATAATGGTTATTTCCTCAAAAGTATTGAATTGAATTTGCATCTCACTTAAGAAGGTTTGGAGGTCATGGTTATTTTGGGTATAACATTGAAAGGGGGGGAGGAGATTAGCATGTATCATCAAGCTCTCCATTTCGATGGTATAGAATGTGAAAGAGAATGGAAATGAGCAACGAAATTTCCAAATATACTTAAAGATAATATACTTGAAGGCTTTCAAAAGAACATCATGGTGTGGAGAGAGGCCAAGAAGAGAAGCTTTCCAAGTCCAAATGTGATTGCAAAGAGCTGGAAGATTGGAGAAGAGATGACTCCATAGTCATTGAGCATGAGGGAAAACTAGAATGCATATCTAATTATCCTTTTTAGCATAGAAAGGGAAAGATAAGGAGGGAGAGATGAAGAAGAGGTGTTCACCAATACAGAGGCATGCATAATATCCAGGCTATCAATTGAGCTTGAGCATCGAATTTAGATTTCCAAATAAGTGCACTACATTTATTCCATTTAGAACGGTTAAATTTGTAATGCCATTTGAGATTAAGGTTCGTAGATAGGAAAAATGTAGGCAGGAGTTGTTTGTAGATGGTTTAAAGAGGGAAAGTATATAAATTTTGATTAGAAGACCATTTTCAATCGAAGGGAGAGTTATTGTGGTAGGAGGTGGACAACAAATATATATAAGTTTAGGTGAATAAGTTGTTGGATATGAATGAGCAGAGGTTGTTTTTTTTTTTTTTTTTTTGGGGTGGGGGGGGGGACCAAAATCTAACTTAAAGCTAACTAGGTATAAGTCACATAAAGTTTGTATGCCTTTTTGTTAAATAATTGCTTTCCTTTAAGGACGTTTTTGGTAGCAAGAGGGCATTGTCAAGCTGAACCAAGCGATTCCATCATATGGAGGAAGAGGAAAAACTTAAACCATGCCTCAAGGAATGATCATACCAAACTAAATTTTTTGAATTAATCTACCAAGCGTTCTAGATGGAGTTGAATGAAGTTGAGCCACAAGTCTTGAAGAAGGGGGGCAAGAACAAGTTTGTCCATCCATTTGACTATAGCCCATGATCATCCAACTATAGCACTTTGGATGTGATAACAAACCAAATGTTTCCAAAGAGAATCACCAACCAGGGCTCTAATGATCAATGATTCCCAATCATCCTGTATCTTTTGGTTGGATACAATGTGTTTAGGAAGTAATGTGTGCCCTTTTTATTTCCCCACCTTACCCAAAGGAAGCTTTAAATTATTTGATTTAACTAATTTTTGCATGATTTTGATGGTAATTTATAGGAAGAAATATAGACATGGCCAACAAGGAGAATTTTGTTGGCTACTTGAATTATTTAAACCATTGAAAGGAATCTATTAGTCAAGTTTAGGATTTTGCTCTTGATTTTGGCCAAGAACCACTTCCAAATCTCTTTGAGAGAAATCCCAACTCCGAAGGGTGTCCCAAGATATCATTTGATGGATTTGAACCTTATAGTATTGAATTTATCTACCTAGTATTCTTCAAGTGCATTGTATTGTCAAAATTATGACATGTGAAGAGATCTTGTTGCTATTCATGTAGAAAGTAATTTTTATTGAGGAAAAAAGTAGGATTTGAGGGAGAGCACTAGGTTCCATTATTGCATATGACTATGATGGAGGCATGTGTGATGTGATTCTTGGTATGAAGGTTATTTTCTAATCTCAAAGGGAGAATGACCTTAGTTGGAGAAATATATTTGGTAGAGCTTTGCGTTTAAATGTCTATTTATTAGAACCAAAAATAAAAATAGGCGTGATTCTAAACTAAGTGAGATGATCCAACAATGGTGTGAGGTCCTAAAGTCAGGATACAAGTGGAGTGTGTTGGGTCCCACAATTGAGCATGTTAGAATACATCTGGAGGATGTTGAGCCCCACAGTGGAGCATGTTAGATATGAACTAATGTTTATCTTTTGAATGTCAATGGTGATGAAATGAACCATACAATGTACACATCATATTCATCTTATATTCTTCCCCCAAAAATAATATTCATACATAGTTGGACAAGTTAGTGTATATTAATAATGCTTTTCACAACACATGGATTTGACAGTGCTAAGATATCCAACACAATATTAAACTTTTCACCAACACATAGTACAAAGAGGACTTAATACTCCTAGTCACATATGCATCGACCACTCAACCCATATATAATGCCGTCCAAAATGAGATTCCATGTGACGTATTACAAGACTCTTCATCTCATTACAAGGTCATATCATATCCATTGACTTTCATTGAATTCATAATTTAAAATACTCTTTATACAAAAGCTAATATCACGTGTCCATCTTTCAAACTCAAACACCTACCATTTGGTCACTTCTATCTGCAATCAACGCACATGAGATGTAAGGCCATTAATGAAGCCATCAAAATACACAGATTAAACAATCCACAATAAACATGCATTCGATATAATGAAACCAATTTACTTTGCAATTTATGACTAATTTGAAATCTGTAAAATTGAATCTACCAACATAATTAAAATGTATGATGTAAATTTATTTTGCCAATTGAAATAAGCATTTTCAAAAATCATTATAGGGTGTTAGGGGAGAGGACCCAATAACTGACCGGCCCCCCAATAACCCTTATAGTGACCCAGTACCCGCCATAGGGTTTTGTCATAGAGACCCCCCAATAACCAACTTCAAAATGGTCATTTCCTACACACACAAAAACCCAATAAGTGTTAGTAACACGCCCAATAGCCGTGCACCACGACACTATTAACTAAACACTATGGTGCATGGTTATTGGTACAATTTTGTTTCTATTACACATCAAATTGCACCAAAAAGGTTACATCATGCTCACATTTAGAAAACAAAAACAAAAACAATGGGATTTCTCTAACAATATCAATATATCATAATAAAGTGCACATTTGGTGATGGGTGCAATAACGATCGGTTATTGGGTCTAAAGTGATTATGTTTTGAATATTTTATTGTCACCTATTGGGGTGGTTTGGGGGCAGGTATCGGGCGCCACTTTTGAAATGACACTTTTTGACCACTTTGCGCTCGACGATCTCTACAGAGAGATCGACAAATACCCAAAAGCCGAAACCTTAGCTTTAAGCTCTCAACTCACCTACGAAGACACCAAAAAAATTGAGGAAATCTTCTTTACAATTTAGGAGTTCTAGGTGCACAAAGTTAGCCTGGGCGGCTACTGGGTCCTTTCCCCTATCTTGCATAGGGTTTTATCTCATGTGTATAGTAGAAGATATTGATGTATCATATGATCCACTATATAGAAAATATTTTATTAGAATGAACATCACATTTTTAAGCATTTGTCTTAGTTGTCTCCAATGATATTGTACTCAAATATTTTGAAATTAATAAAAAAAAGATTGGTTGATTTCATCCGTGTCATTTTTATGGTGTATGTTTTGCTTTATGCATTTTTTTCAAGAAAATGATTTAAATTGCTTAAGGTAAAATATAAGGGTTTGGTATGTTGTCATGGATCTCAAAGAGGAGCTTCAGATAGATACATATTTTGAGGGTGTTGTAAGACAATGGTATCAAATATTCTATGGTAAAAATCCATTCACTATATGTATATTGTATGCTTTTAAATATTGACTTTGTAACCCTGAATAGGCACCGACAATAAGTCTTGGTTTTCAAAATAGAATATAATCATGTTTAAAATAAAAAATCTAATTTAATTTTAGTATTTTTCTTTTGTTTTAGATAACTATATAGGTTTGTATGCTCTCATGACCAGAAATGAGTAAATCAAGAAATTGAGCCATAATTGTTGAATGATCTGCAAATTTTAGGTCTAAATAAGAGAGATTTCTATTATAGAAATAACTTGTTTATGAAATGAAGTATAGTTTCTGGCATTGTATATGATGACCCTCTTTGATCTTGTATTACCATAAGTGCAAAAGAATTTAATATTAATATTGTTTCTTGTGTTGATATATAGAAGCACTAAGAGGGGGGGTGAATCAGTGTGAACAAAACATGTATTGATTCAAGAAATAATCTGAATATGCTTTTAAGTAAATCCCACAAAACCAAACAAGAAATTGTAAATATGCAATAGAAGAAAAGTAATTCAATCAACCACAAAGCATAAACCATAACACCACTATTTTATTGTGGAAACCCTTGTAAGAGAGAGAAAACCACAGTGTGAATGACACCCTCAAATCTCTTCACTACAGTAAAAAAAATTTGCCATGTTAGGAGATTACAATACCCTGTTAGGGGCTCACCCAGTTAAGAGTGAGTAGTACCTTGTTAGAAGTACAAAGAGATCTGTTAAGATCTACCTCGTTAGAGGATTTAGAACTCCTTAGAAGTCACCTTGTTAGAGGATTTAAACAATAAGACTTGTTGAATTCCACCCTATTAAGGGATTTAACCTTGATAACCTATTAGAGTTAGCCTTGAGCAATGAACTCAAATTGCTAATGTGGAATGACATTGCTTGCCTGAAAGATCCAATTAAGTCTCTGAACTCTTGACACAATACTCAACCTCTGTCTCTGATCGCAACCACCAAAAACACAATCAACAACCTTAAACATCTGATTTTGCATCCCTTTAAATAATTGTTCTTAAGTCAGTTAATTATTAAAAAAATTCCACAAGTCATCCCTCAACTTACTTAACTCATAAAAATCCGCGTCAATAAACCTTAACATGTCGACCCAAAAAATTTAATACAAAACATTGACATTAAATTAACTGCCTTAACCATCTGGTCATTAGGAACCAATTGGTAACTCAACCGATTCATATAAAACACTCATCAAAATACTAACTTTCATAAAATGTTGAGTTACCTCTCACGGTCATACATTTGTACTACTATGACCATAATAAAACTCTGGTAATGATCTTAACTCCCAATGTGCTCACCATCTCGAGCGCTACTCAAAATTCAAAATTGTTACTGTCTTCCTTCTCATCGATCAGAATACTTATCATATCTACTTCACTGGTGCAGGAGCATCTTGGATCTTGGCAATCCTGTATCAACCAAAAACATGTTTGTTTGGGTTCGGTAGCTTGTTGGAGACTGCTCGGTAAAGTGCTTGGTAACTACTCTTGTTTGGTCAGTTGAAGGTTTGTTGGTCCACCGTTCGACCTTGGTTACTTGTTTTGGCTGGCTTCACTGACGAGTCTCAGTGGTTGTTCTTGACTGCTCAGTGGTTTCACCGATTGGTCTCTATTGCTCTGTAGTCTTTCTCACCGAGTTGGTTTTTGGATGTTGGATCTTGTGGCCGACATGTGCATTTAATTTTCATAGCATAATTAATGTTGGGGTCTCTCATTGGGATTCATGTGGACCTAAATATGGGTTGTTGCTTTTTCTTATGTTGGATCTTGAGGATCTTTTGAGGTCGACCTTTTCGGCAGCCTTTTGTATAAAAGTAGTGTTTTGTTCTTAGATTAGGCAGGGAAAGTCATAGTAGTTTTGGAGTAGCAGTTAATTAGAAGATTTGGATCGAGGGTTTGTGACCTCACATGCATTAGAACTATTCTATAAATAATTTGAATGAATTTGACCATAACCGGGAAGGCTTTACAACCCGAAATGTATGAATTTTGTGTTAGAACAACTGAGAGGGGGGGGGGGGGGGGAATCAGTGGCCNGGGGGGGGGGGGGGTGAATCAGTGGCCTCAAAAATGTTCCACTAAATCAACCCAAAAACTTAGTACCACAATATTAAGCCTCTAGTTATCTCCAGTCCTACAAGATGAATGCCTTCAAATAATCTTAATAAATAACTACTGCTCAGAGTTAACTGTTAAACCTTATTCTTACTGTTTACCGATTAACAGTCTTTCATTTACCGAAAAATAGTAAATTGCTTAGTGTATGACGATCAATCCATAATTAGTTATGTGTAATGAAAAACACTAAAGTAATGACTCAAACACATTGACACATGGATTTTTAACGTGGAAACCCTGTTAAGGGAAAAACCACTTGGGACCGGTAACCTAAAATTTTCACTCTTCTGAAGTGAGCTCAGTGAAGAACCAACCCTGTTAAAGGTTACACACACACTGTTAGGTGTGACCTTGTTAGAGGATTTAAACAGAATAGTTTTTCACTTGATATCAGGCATCTCTATGCTACCTTCTATAACCAAACTCAGTGTAGTTTGTCAAATGGTATCTGGCATCTCATGCTATCTTCACGATCAAACTTTTTGATACTCCTTAGGATGTATCTCAATATAGAAAGGATTGTTAAGTCCTGCTCGGTTAAGAGAATTTATGAATCAATGGTTAAACTGAAACAATAAATGATTTGTTCACACATACAACTTAGACTAGCAGATTTTTAGATCTATTATAAGCTCATAATACCTTTCTGATCAATGTATCTTTTCAATACCTTTGCTCCACTTCTTTCTGCTCAGTGATGTTGTGCTTCTCTGTTGCTCAGTGTCTGCAGAAATCTTTAGCTCTTTTCTCAGCTTGATTGATCAGGATTGTATGAAGTTGTTCTTCATTAGTTTCTCTTCAACATCCTCTCTCTCTCTATTCACTCCCCTAATTTGTAATGAATTAGATTGTCTCTTTATAGACATGATATCACCGTTTCTCACTTCTTGATTTTCTTATTCTTGACGTGATCCACAAATTTAGCCAATCTTGCTTTAAAGCTTTACTTCAGTTTTATCCCATAGATTTCTTCTTGACAACTGGATAAAACAACTTTAAATCTTTTACTTATCTTTGGATTTAACTTGTCGATGAAAACAATGTTAACAACCAGTTAAGTCTATCTTTAGCTCTTGCTAGCTAAGTATTTTTTCATTTCTGAACTTCAGTTCTTTTCGGTGTTTTAACTCTTTGATAGCTTCGGTCAACACTTCAGTTCTCCTCAGGCATCTCCGTCGGTGTTGTTTGTCCGTCGGGGTTGTCTGTGCATCAGCCATCATTGTGAAGTTATTCTCATCGGGAATGCTTGTGATTCTGCTCGTTGGTAATGCTTGTCAAATTTCTTGCTCGGGCATCACTATGACTTTGCTCTCAAGTTTCTCTGTCTGTCGGGTTCCACTAACCGTCGGTGTTTGTAGTCACTTAGTGAATGCTGGTCTTTTATGCATTATTGAAAGTATAATATTTATCTCTCTGATTCTCTGAAGTCTTTGACACTTTGAATATAACCAATCAGATTATATCAAGTTGACATTAATGACAATACAATCCATTAAATGATTTAATGTCTTGCATTATCTTTCTACATTTTGGTGATCAAATTAACATCTTCAAACATTCAATCAGTTATATGTCATCAATATCTCCCTTTGGCATTGATGGAAACACACTACATTATCACACTATATATAATTACTAATACAATATGAAATATATCAAGTGTATTTCATCTATCTCTCCCAATCTTTTTGTTCTATAACTAATACAAATGTCTGGCTCTCGGTAAGCTCATATAGCTTAGATTTGTTTCTTGCAGAGTGTCTTCTTCAATCTTCAATCCCTTTACTAGATAGATGTTAGTAGCTTCTGTTTCTGTTCATGATATGTGCTCTGCCTTGACTGTTCCTCTTCTTGATCATCTCTTTTTCCTTTGACAACAATATCTCCCTTAGTATGTATTCTCTCCCTTTGATGGATATTTCATATGTAATCTCTCCCTTTGGATTCTTAGGAACATCTCTCCATAGATAATGAGTGGATAATGATATAATCTCTTCCTGATAATGAGATAATCTCTCCCTTTGACAGCAATGCCAAAGTAAATTTTTATCATGCCAAAGGTATATCCTCTCACCTTTTTATAACATACTCCTTGAATTTCCCTATCCATAAAAAATACAATGACTCTGGTGTTCGATGTAGATATATATCTTGCTGTGTACATATGTATCTTTGCAGTCCATCTTTGTGCTTGCATCAACATGAATGATCTTCTGATTGTGTGTGGGCTGATGCAACCTCCTAGTCAGCTTACTGATCAATAGACAAGGGTTGGAACCCTAGTCTCCATCTCAGGCACTCAAATGTATCTTTTGGCAATGGATTGGTAAATATGTCAGCTAATTGTTGCTTTGATTGAACATATTGTAGTATCACCTCTTTTTCTTGCACTTGTTCTCTTAAATAGTGATACTTGATAGCAATATGCTTAGTCTTAACACGCATGACTAGATTCTTTGATATGTTTATTGTACTGGTATTATCATAATAGATAATCACTAGTTCAAGAATCTTCATATTCATACCTTCGAGCAACTATTTGATCCATGCAATATTGGAGCAATTTGCAGCAACAACCACATATTCTGCTTCTACAGTAGATTGTGAGATGCATCCTTGCTTCTTGTTGATCCATGTGACAAGTCTGTCACCCATGAATAACGTTCCTCCAGTTGTGCTCTTTTGGTCATAAATCTTTCCAGCCCAATCAACATCTGTATAGACTTGAAGCTCAAATTTTTCTTCTCTTTTATACCATAATCCATAGTTCTCGGTATTCATTAGATATCTTAGAATTCTCTTGACAATAGTCATGTGTGATTATTTTGGATTAGCATAGAATATTGCAACTATTTCAACTGCATGTGCAATATCTGGTCTAGTATGAACAACATACATTAGTTTTCCAATCATTGATCTATACAAGGTTTGATTTACCTCATTTGACTTATCTTCCTTTGTCAGCTTACATCCGATTTCCATAGGTGTTCCAATTGGTTTGGAATCTTCTATTTTGAATATCTTCAACACTTCCTTGATGTATTTGGACTGAGTGATATATATTCCTGCATCTTGTTGAAGAATCTGTAGACCAAGAAAGAGTTTGATCTCTCTAAAAATAGACATTTCAAACTCTTTTCTCATTACATTAGCAAAGGATTTACATAACATTTCATTTCCCCAAAAATGATATCATCAACACATATTTCAGCGATCAAAATATTACCATCAGTATCTTCTTTTAAGTACAGATTGCTATTTTCACTTGTTCTTACAAATTCAATGCTAATGAGGTAGGAGTGAAGTCTTTCATACTAGGCTCTAGGTGCTTGTTTCAATCCATACAAGGCTTTATGTAGTCTACATACCATGTTTCTCTTGTCTGGATCAACAAAACCTTTTGGTTTTTTAATGTATACTTCTTCTTCTAGTATTCCATTTAGGAATGCAGATTTGACATCCATCTAGTATACCTTGAATCCTTTGAATGTAACATAATAAAGAAGAATTCTTACTCCTTCTAGTCTAGCAACAGGTGCAAAGGTTTCACCATAGTCAATACCTTCTTCTTGTGCATACCCCTTGCATACAAATCTTTCTTTATTCCTTGTGACTTCTCCATTCTCATTCAGCTTATTTCTGAATATCCATTTGGTACTGATGACATTCTTGTCATCTGGTTTCAGTACTAGTGTCCATGTACTATTTTTCTCAATCTGTTCTATTTCTTCATTCATAGCACTGACCCGTTCCTCATTTTCAAGTGCAGTAGTGACAGATTTAGGCTCAAAATCACAAAGTAAACATTTAGTGTTTAGTGACTTACTTCTTGTTCTCATTCCATCCTTCTTGTCTCCCATGATATGATTCTATGGATGATGTCTTTTGACATACTTGGAAAGTTTCAGTTCAACTATTTGTTCATCATTTTGATCATCATCTTGACCTTCATTCTAATCCCCATCGTTCGAAACATCATCTTGAGGATTTTCTTATTTTTGGTATTTGCAGCTTGATGCTCGGGTGCAATGTTCTGTTGCTCGGGAGCGATATACTGTTGCTCAGGTAGAGTGTCAAGCTCTTCAGTGTAAACAAACCTGTTGTAGTCTTCTGGTTATTTTCTACTTTCCTCACAATTTTTCTCTGTATATTCATCTATTTTGATATTTGCACTTTCAATGATCTTGTTAAAGGACTTGTTAAGACATTTATAAGCCTTTCTTTTGGTGGAATACCCTAGAAAGATACCTTCATCACTTTTAGAGTCAAGTTTTCCATTTCTTTGATCTTTCAAAATATAACATTGACTACCAAAGATTCTGAAGTAACTTACATTGGGTGTGTAACCATACCAAAGCTCATAGGGTGTCTTCTTTGTGTCCTTCTTTAATTGCACTCTGTTCAATGTGTAGATAGCAGTACTAAAAGCTTCCCTCCAGAAAGTTTGAGTGATTCTTTTCTCAATCATCAATGTTCTTATACAATCAACAATGTATTTGTTTCTCCTTTCAGCAATTCCATTTTGTTGTGGTGTTCTCGGTGCAGAAACCTGTCTTTTAATTCCATGCTCATTGCAATAGTTAGTGAATTCATCTGAAATAAATTCCCCTCCTCTATTTGATCTTAAGAATTTCAATTCCTCACCACTTTGTTTTTCTACCATAGTCTTATACCATTTAAACATCTTGAATCCTTCTGATTTATCTTTTAAGAACATAATTGTCATCATTCTAGAATAATCATCTATAAAGAGAATGAAATACCTATCTCCATAGTAACTCTTTGTCCTCATGGGTCCACATAAATCAATATGGAATAATTCTAGAAATGCATTAGATGTATGGGTTTTACTTTTGAAACTAGACTTTTTCATCTTACATTTTTGACAATTCTTGCACATGATATGCTCAGGCTTTGACATGCTCGGTAAGCCTCTGACTTTCCTTTTATTTCTTATCTTTATCATGTTGTCAAAATTCACATGAAACAATCTCTTATGCCACAACTATATGTCTTTATTTCTAGCCATTAAACAAGTGGTTTTAATGTCATCAAGATAGAAAAGGTTACCATTTGTCTATTCACCAGTTCCGATCAACCTTCTTGATTCATTGAATATCTTTGCCTTTTTATTATCAAATGCTACTTGGTGACCTATATTATTCAGCTGTGAAACACTCAATATATTATAATTCAGTCCTTTTACCCAGTAAGCATTTTCACATTTGATCAGGTTATTCAACATTATGGTTCCTTTACCTTCAATTGGACAAGGTGTGTCATTACCCATTCTTACTGATCAACCATTATAGTATTCAAAAGTCTCAATCTTTTTTTTATCACCGGTCATGTGGTGAGTGCAACCACTATCTATAATCCTGACATCATTCTCGCTAACCTTAGATATGAGTGTAGTCTATACATACCTTTCTTCTTCTTTGTCTGAATCATCCTTCATGGCTACAAATACCATCTCAATGTCTTCTTCAGATTCGGTGTCAGTATCATCAGCTCTGTTCTTAGCCAGGTAACAAGCTTTCTTTCCTTTGTCCTTTTAGTCTCGGGTATCTCTTCTATCAGATTGTCTGTTGCTTCGGTAATCTCTATTATCACCTCAGTCAAACTTATTTTCATATGTTCTCTCATTACTTCTGTCATCTTTTCTTCTGTTAGGATATCTTACAGCAAAGTGTCTGACCTCTTTACAATTAAAACGTACAAGTGGTAATTTACCTTTGTATCTACCTTTGCCTCTCTGCAATGTTTTTGCCATTAGTGCTTCAATCTCATCAAGTCCTTGGTCATCACTATCACTTTCACTATCATTTCTAATAGTGTGTCTATGACTTGAATTACTTATTTTCAAAGAAGATTTGAATGCAGACTCTATAGATGGTAAGACACTGTTATCAAAGTTATTCATCTAAAATGAAATCAATCTACCAATCAGACTATCTAGAGTAACAATATTTTTTGTGACTGCTCTCATTCCTTGTATAGCAGATACTCTAATAGCATATACAAAGAGTAAGGTTCTTAGGATTTTACTTACCACTGTCTCTTCTTCAAGCATACCTCCAACTCCTCGGATAACATTGACCACCTCTTTGATTCTGCAACTATACTGAGTGATATTTTCTCCTTCTTTCATCCTTAGGTCATCAAACCTCCCTCTTAGGATTTCTGCCTTGGCTCTTAGTACATTAGCATCTCCTCCATGTACCAACTTCAATTTATCCCATATTTTCTTTGTAGAGGTGCAGGTTTTGACATCTTCAAACTCAGCATTGGAGAGTGAGGAAGCAAGCTCTATCATCATGCAATTATGCTCATGATTTTCTCTCAATTTCTCAAGTGTGTGAGGTCCTGTAGGCAACACATATTTAGTATCTAGGTGTTGAGTAACATCATTACCAATACCTAATAGGTGGAGTCTTATTATGCTTTTCCATGATGCAACATTGTCTTTATTCAACTTGGGCACATCTCGTTTGTTCATCTTGAGATCTTTTGCTTGTGCTGTTAAACTCTCTTTCTAAGCATACAAGCTCTGATACCAATTGTTAGGATAACTGAGAGGGGGGGAGGTGAATCAATGGCCTCAAAAATATTCTAATAAATCAACCCAAAAAACTTAGTACCACAATATTAAGCCTCTAGTTATCTTCAGTCCTACAAGATGAATGCCTTCAAACAATCTTAATAAATAACTACTGCTTAGAGTTCACTGTTAAACCTTATTCTTACTCTTTACCGATTAGCAGTCTTTCATTTACCAAAAAACAGTAAATTTCTTAGTGTATACCGATCAATCTAGAATTAGTTATGTGTAATGCAAACCACTAAAGTAATGACTCATAAACACATTGACACATAGATTTTTAATGTAGAAACCTTGTTAAGGGAAAAACCACTTAGGACCGGTAACCCAAAATTTTCACTCTTCTGAAGTGAGCTCGGTGAAGAGCCAACCCTGTTAAAGGTTACAAACACACTGTTAGGTGTGACCTTGATAGAAGATTTAAATAGAATAGTTTGTCACTTGATATCTGTTAGAATTAATCTTTCCTTGGTTGAAAATATGTAATTAAAGGATAAACCAAGGTATCCTTATTTGTATTTGTCCTCTAGTCCAAGTAGGATGACATGTCACTATTTTGTATTTTCTTTAATAAGGAAAATAGATATTCCTCCTTAAGAGGAATCTCACATTTGTCACACACACAATATGAATGTGACATTCATAGAAGAATGGAGTTACATGCAAAATCCTCCACTCATCTCTACTTAAGAGATGCCTCTCACACACTTGCTTCAATAATCTTCTCTTCTTTCTCACTTCTCACATTCTCATCTTTCTCTCAATGTTGTATTGAGCTTATTTCTCTCATTCTTTAGGCCTTGTGCCATATTCATATTCTTCACAAGGGGGTTTTCTTGTTTTTCCCCTTCCAAATCCTTGTGTTCTTGTCTTGGTTCTTGGAGCATTTTGGTGAGTTTGTGTTTGATCTCTTGAAGGAAAATCTCTCTCTTTCTCTTAGTGTTTGGTAAATCTCTTTCATTGCATACTCTCTTGGATTCATTCCTTACCTTTTTCAATTTTTTTACTTTATAATTCTAACATGGTATCAGAGCTATTTAATCCTTGCTTTTGAGTGTGCATGCAGGGATAGTTGAAGAATATTTTAGTTGTAGAGGAGAAAGTAGCTTTTTTGTTATCTAACCATTGTTTTGAAGGGTTTTTCTTCATTATTTTCTTGCAATCTAACATCTTCATTATTTCGTTTAAATTCTAATATTTTTTGGATGACTTACCGCTAGATTTAAGTTTTTTTTTTTAATCTCATTTCAAGTTTTATTAATCTACCATACCCTCTGTCGGGCAAACTGCAAGGGATTTCAAGATTAGCCTATTCTATATTTCATCTTTAAATCAATATTAAAATTTGTTTCTAACATTCTTGTTGCAGGATTTACATTCATCTTTTATATCATATCTCTGGTTTATCTATATATATCTCTATTTTTTATTTATCTCTGCAGGTTTATATATAT
>MU224206.1:2043596-2102069 GCA_018584345.1 Thuja plicata
CCTTGGCAAAGAATCCGGTCTACCATGCAAAGTCAAAGCACATCTCTCTCCACCATCACTTCATTAGAGAGAAAATTGAAGAAAAGAAAGTTTCACTCATCTATTGCAAGGGTGAAGATCAAGTTGCTATTATTTTGACAAAGCCTCTTTCTAGAGAGAAATTTGGGTTTAATACCCCTTCATGTAAATCCCCCAAGTAAAGATTAAAGGGGGGTGTTAGAATTAATCTTTCATTGGTTGAAAATATGTAATTAAAGGATAAAATAAGGTATCCTTATTTGTATTTGTCCTCTAGTCTAAGTAGGAGGACATGTCACTATTTTGTATTTCCTTTAATAAGGAAAATATATATTCCTCCTTAAGAGGAATCTCACATTTGTCACACACACAATATGAATGTGGCATTCATAGAAGATGAGAGTTACATGCAAACTCCTCCACTCATCTCTACTTAAGAGATGCCTCTCACACACTTGCTTCAATAATCTTCTCTTCTTTCTCATTTCTCACTTCTCACATTCTCATCTTACTCTCAATATTGTATTGAGCTTATTTCTCTCATTCTTTAGGCCTTGTGCCATATTCATATTCTTCACAAGGGGTTTTTCTTGTTTTTCCCCTTCCAAATCCTTGTGTTCTTGTCTTGGTTCTAGGAGCATTTTGGTGAGCTTGTATTTGATCTCTTGAAGGAAAATATCTCTCTTTCTCTTAGTGTTTGGTAAATCTCTTTCATTTCATACTCTCTTGGATTCCTTCCTTACCTTTTTTAGTTTTTTTACTTTATAATTCTAACAATACCGGGTATCTCTATGCTACCTTCTATGACCAAACCCAGTGTAGTTTGTCAAATGATATTTGGCATCTCATGCTATCTTCATGATCAAAAATTTTGATACTCCTTGGGATGTATCTCAATATAGAAAGGATTGTTAATTCCTACTCGGTTAAGAGACTTTCTAAATCAATGGTTAAACTGAAATAATAAATGATCTGTTCACACATACAACTTAGACTTGCAGATTTTCAGATCTATTGTGAGCTCATAATACCTTTCTAATCAATGTATATTTTCAATACCTTTGCTCCACTTCTTTCTGCTCGGTGATGTTGTGCTTCTCTATTGTTCAGTGTCCACAAAAATCTTTAGCTCTTTCCTCAGCTTGATTGATCAGGACTGTATGAAGTTGTTCTTCATCAGTTTCTCTTCAACATCCTCTCTCTCTATTCACTCCCCTAATTTATAATGAATTATATTATCTCTTTATATACATGATATCATCGTTTCTCACTTCTTGATTTTCTTATTCTTGACGTGATCCTCAATTTTAGCCAATCTTTCTTTAAAGATTTACTTTAGCTTTATCTTGTAGATTTCTTCTTGATAACTGGATAAAACAAATTTAAATATTTTACTTATTTCTGGCTTTAACTTGTCGATGAAAACAATGTTAACAACCAGTTAAGTCTATCTTTAGCTCTTGCCAGCTGAGTATTTTTTTCATTTTTGAACTTCAGTTCTTTTTGGTGTTTTAACTCTTTGATAGCTTCAGTTAACACTTCAGTTCTCCTTGGGCATCTCCATTGGTGTTGTCTGTTCGTTGGGGTTGTCTGTCTGTCAGGCATCACTGTGAAGTTTTGCTCATCGGTAATACTTGTGATTCTGCTCGTCGGTAAAGCTTGTCGGGTTTCTTGCTCGGGAAATACTATGAATTTTCTCTTAGGTTTCTCTGTCCATTGGGTTCCACTAACCGTCGGTGTTTGTAGTCACTTAGTGAATGTTGGTCTTTTATGCATTACTGAAAGCATAATCTTTATCTCTCTTATTCTATGAAGTCTTTTAAAATTTGAATATAACCAATCAGATTATATCAAGTTGACATCAATGAAAATACAATCCATTAAATGATTTAATGTCGTGCATTATCTTTTTGCATTTCGGTGATCAACTTAACATATTCAAACATTCAATCAGTTATATATCATCAGTTTGATGCAATAATATATGAAATTCTATGTTCCTTCTCTCCCTCTCTATGTTTTAAAGCTTTCATGTTGTATTATGCAAGCTGGTTTGGTAGTTGGGAGTGCCTTTGGTGCTAGTTGCTGACCCTCCTTGTGTCAGGTAGTATCAGAGTGAAGGTTATATATGAGGTTCCTTCTTGTAAATCCTAGTTGGTTTATTTTTGGTGGGTAGAAGATTGCGATCTGACCTGCAATTGTAGAGGGTTTCAAGATGGTTTGTGGGAGAGGAAATGCATATCCAGGCTTAGATGATATGCTAAGGCAGATTGTTGTAAGATTAGAAGCTGTTGAGACAACCCAACACTAAGGAAGACATCTTGAGGATGTTAATGATGATGAATTTGAGGAAGTGTAGGGGGAAGCCGCACCTGCACCTGTGATGGATCATGAAGAAGAAAGATTCCTGCAAGATTTGACAATTTTGAAGTCCACACCTCAGTTTAATCCTCCTAAGTATAGTGGGAAATTGGATTCAGATGAATTGATAGAGTGGATAACCAAAATGGAGAAATAATTTGAGTATGAAAATATAACAAAGGAGAAAAAGGTGAAGATTGCAAGCACAAAGTTGAAAGGTCATGCATCCTTGTGGTAGGATCATTTGCAATTGGATTAGAAGAAGAAGGGTAAAGATAAGATCAAGGCATGGGATAAAATGATAAATAAGTTGAAAGGAAAGTTTTTACCTTGTGATTACTAGATTAACCTAATAAGGAGAATGCAAAGTTTGAAGCAAAAAGATAGCTTTGTGAAAGATTACATCGAGTAATTTTACAGATTAGGTATCAGATCTAGACATGCTAAAGATGAGGTGGAAAGAAGATAAAGATACCTGAATGGATTAAGAAGTTCAATACAAGATGAAATCAACTTGGTAAATATGGAGAGTATTAAATAGGCTTATCAATTCTCCCTAAAAGCTGAGGAGAAATTGAACAAAATACATGAACAATGAAAAAGAGGAAGAGGTAGAAGATTCCTTAGAGGAAGTGGTAGATCTTATGGTGAAAAAAATAGATCTGATAAGGAAAATACAAATCAAGACACACATCAAGACAAAGGTAAGACTGAGTTGAAAGGGGGAAGTTCATTTCAAGGAAACAACAACAAACCTCTTTTCTTGCATGCGTACACTCAAATGATCTATGTCCTCCACAATTGTAACAAGTTCCTTGGAACCCTCTTCTATTATATCCACCTTGGGAGTAGTTTCCTCTTCTTCAGAATGAACCTGAGAAGGTAGAAAACCTAATGGTCAGAAGGATATTATGGAGTGAGAATAATAAGCAAGATTGAGTAAGAAATAGTTTGTTCAAGACCAAATGCAGAGTTGCAGACAAAGTTTTGAAAGTAATTGTCGATAGTGGAAGATCGGAGAATCTGGCATCTAAGGAAATGGTCACCAAGTTGCACTTGGAAAGAATGAATCACCCAAAGCCCTATGAGATTTCATGGATCAAGGAGGAGCATACAGTTATGGTGAGTGAACAATGTTTTGTGAATCTAAAATTTGGAAAGTATTATGATAAGGTGTTGTGTGATATTATGCCTATGGATTGTTTTCATATTTTGTTGGGTAGACCTTGGAAATATGATAGACATGCTATACATGATGGAAGATTGAATAAGTATACTATTTGGGTTGATGGTAAGAAGAAAATATTGTTACCTTTAGTTGAAGAATCCATTGGTGGGATATGCACATCTATGAAAGTTTGTTTGATAGAAGGTAGACAATTTGTTAAGGATCTGAAGAGAAATGATGTCTGTTATCCTTTGATTCCTAACAAGCTGAGCACTAGAAAACAAAAGATAAAACTCTCGAGGAAGTTGAAAAGTTTCTTACCGAGTACAAGGAAATTATTTTAGATAATGTACCTAATGGTTTTCCACCAATGAGAGATATTAGTCATTGTATGGATCTGATTCATAGAGCAAGTTTTCCGAACAAGGCACCACACCGATTGACACTAACCGAGAATGAAGAACTCAACCGACAAGTTAATGAGTTGGTGCAGAAAGGTTTGATCAGAGAAAGTTTGGGTCCATGTGCAGTACCTGCTCTATTAGCACCTAAGAAGAATGGAGAATGACAAATGTGTGCTGATTCAAGTGCTATTAACAAGATCAAAGTTAAGTATCGGTTTCCTATAACGAGGATAGATGATATAATGGATTGTTTGAGTGGAGAAAAATATTTTAATAAGATTGATTTAAAGAGTGAATATCATCAGATCAAAATCGGAGAAGGTGATGAATGGAAGAATGCTTTCAAGACAAAAGATGGTTTGTATGAGTGGTTGGTTATGCCTTTTGGTTTAACTAATGCATCGAGTACCTTGATGAGGATAATGAATGAGGTTTTGAAGAAATTTTTGGGTAAATTTGTGATTGTGTACTTGGATGATATTCTGATATTTAGTAAGACCAGAGAAGAAAATTTGATGCATATAAGACAAGTGTTGTAGAGATTTAAAGAGGAAAAGTTGCTGATTAATTTGAAAAAGTGTTCCTTTATGAAAGAACTTGTGTATTTAGGTTTTGTGATTTCAGCTAATGGTGTAAAGATGAATCCTGAGAAGGTTGAAGCTATACTTGATTGGCCTACACCTGAGAATATCCGTGAGGTAAGATCATTTCATGGATGAGAAAGTTTTTACCAAAAGTTTATCAAGAATTTCTGTTCAGTTTGTAATGCTATGACTGAGACAATGAGAGGAGACAAAAGAGAATTCAAGTTGACACATGGAGCTGATAAATGTTTTGAGAATTTGAAGCAAAAGGATGCTGAATTGCCTGTGTTAGCTTTACCTGATTTCAATAAGGTATTTCAATTTGAGTGTGATGCAACTGGAAGTGCAATAGGAGCTGTGTTGACTCAAGAAGGTAAACATGTTGATTTCTTTAGTGAGGATTTGAATGATGCTAAGCGGAAATATTCTGTGTATGATCAAGAATTCTATGCTATTCTTCAAGTACTGAAGAAATGGAGACATTATTTGATATCGAGAGAATTTTTTTTATATACTGATCATAAGGATTTACAATATTTAGGTAGTCAGAATAAGTTGAATCAGACATATGAAATGGGTAGAGTATATGTAGAGTTTCACATTTGTGATAAAGAATAATAGTGAAGTTTCTAACCGAGTTGCTGATGCATTAAGTAGAAGAAGATCTTTGTTGACTGAAATGAGAATTGAGGTTCTTGGTTTCGATGATATGAAGAATTTGTATGAAAGTGACCCTAATTTTTTTGAGCCATGGAGAATGTGCAGAGCACCTATTCCAGATTAACCAAGTAAGTATGAATACTATTTCATTCAAGATGATATGTTGTTCAAAGGTCTTCAATTATGTCTACCGAGAGGATCAATGAAAACCAATTTGATAAAGGAGAAACACAGTAGTGGTTTGGCTGGACATTTTGGTATTGATAAGATATTGAGTTTTCTTAAGGAAAGGCATTTTTGGCCTCAGTTGTATAAGGATGTTCATAAATTTGTGAAGAGTTGTGAAGTATGTCAAGTTGAAAAAGGAGCGAGTCAGAATAATGGTTTGTATACACCAATTTCTATTCCTGAGAAACCTTGGAGTGACATTAGCATGAATTATTTTCTTGGCTTACCGAGGACAACAAGAGGTAATTCTATATTTTTTGTGGTGGATAGATTTTATAAGATGACACATTTCATACCATGTAGAAAAACATCAGATGCAATACATATAGCAGATCTTTTTTTCAAGGAGATTATCAGATTGCATGGATTACCGAAGAGTATCATCTCTACCTGAGATAGTAAGTTTGTTGGCTATTTTTGGAAGACACTTTGGAAAAAGCTGGACACAGAGTTAAAGTATAGTTCTACATTTTATCCACAGACTGATGGATAAACAAAGGTTGTAAACATAAGTTTGGGTAACTTGTTGAGATGTTTAGCTGGAGAAAAAATGAGTAATTAGGATTTGATGTTAGCATAAGCAAAGTTTGCATACAATAATTCAATGAATAGGAGTAAGTTGGAAAGACACCTTTTCAGATTGTTACTGGCATGCAACCGAGAGGTGTGTTAGATTTGAGAGATATTGCTGGAGAAGAGAAGAGAAGTGCTGAAGGAGAAGAATTTTCTGAGTTTATGAAAACATTGCATGAGGAAGTGAAACATAAGTTGGAGCAAAGTAATCATAAATACGAGGATAATGCATATAGATCAAGAAGACATAAGAATTTTGAGATTGATGATGAAGTAATGGTTCATTTGAAGAAAGGCAATTTTCCTGTTGGAACATATGGTAAATTGAAGATGAAGAAATTTGGTCCTTGCAAGATATCAAGGAAGTTTGACAGTGGAAATGCTTATGAAATAAAATTACCTAATGAAATGGATATATCACCTATATTCAATATTTAAAATTTGTATGAGTATCATGAACCTGATGAAGAAGTGATAGTGCCGAGTGATTATCCTAAGAAACATATAGAAGAAGTTGAACATATTTTTGAAGAGAGAATTGACAGAAGCACCAGAGGAAAGAATTACATGAAATACTTGGTAAAGTATAAGAAAAGACGGATTGAAGACTCTACGTGGATTTCTCAATTTGATTTGGATTCAGCTCAGGTTGTACCACACTCATGATTCAGAGAATCATTTCTTTTAACCCTAGGTGTCTGATGTAGGAGCATCTTGGGTCTTGGCAATCCTGTATCAACCAAAAATATGTTTGTTTGGGTTCGATAGCTTGTTGGAGACTGCTCAATAACTGCTCTTGTTTGGTCAGTTGAAGGTTTTTTGGTTCACCAATCAAGCTCAGTTACTTATTTTGGTTGGCTTTACCAATGGGCCTTGGTGGTTGTTCTTGACTTATCAGTGGTTTCATCGACTGGTCTCTATTTTTCGGTAGTCTTTCTCACCGAGTTTGTTTTTGGGTGTTGGATCTTGTGGCCAACATGTGCATTTAATTTCTGTAGCATAATTAATGTTGGGTTCTCTCATTGGGATTCATGTGGACCTAAATCTGGGTCATTTCTTTTTTCTATGTTGGATCTTTAGGATCTTATGAGGCTGACCTTTTCAGTAGCCTTTTGTATGAAAGTAGTGTTATGTTCTTAGATTAGGCAGGGGAAGTCACAATAGTTTTGGAGTAGCAGCTCGTTAAATGATTTGGATCGAGGTTTTGTGACCTCACATGCATGAGAACTTTTCTATAAATAATTTGAATGTATTTGGCCATAACCGGGAAGGCCTTAAAACCCAACATGTATGAAGTTTGATGCAATAATATATGAAATCATGTATTCCTTCTCTCACTCTCTGTGTTTTAAAGCTTATGTGTTGTATTCTTCAAGCTGGTTTGGTAGCTGGGAGTGCCTATGGCCCTAGTTGCCGACCCTCCTTGCATGGTCCAACTATTCATATTGTCAATTGGTAAGGGTAACCTATTCACCAAAAATAATAGAGTTAATTAGCTTCCATCAATGACAAACTTAAACTCATCATTTCACCTCCAAAATTCATCATAATGCCAACAATCTCCCCCTTTGGCATTGATGGAAAAACATATACATAGTAATAAAATTATCTGTAATTCATTTCTCTGCACTGTATACCGATCACTCCCTCAACTATATTTTCACCATACTGATCATAGACCGATTACTCCCCCTTTGACAACAATGACAAAGGTACAAAACTTATCTTCAAAAAAAACTTACCGATCACAACCTTGCAAAAACCTCTCTAAAATTTTCTTCTGCAGTATCCAATGAATTCTCCCATGATTTTTGCAAATTTATGATGACTTTAATCTATTCATGAAAAATAGAAGTGAAATCTTCCATGGATTCAAGAGTACTCATACCAGGTAATGCAAGTGCTACCTCTACTTCTTTAACATTCTGTTGCATAACATTAAGTGTAGGAATAAAATAACTCTACAACTCCAGTAATGTAGTTATCCTCTTGTATTGTTATCCTTGAAATGTTTTGACCTTGTGATTTATCACCTTCAATTTTGATCCATAGGCTATAGCTAAATGTGCAATAGGATCAAAACTAGCAATCAAATATTTAAGCTCCCGTTGAGCTTTATTTCTCTTAAGCTCCAAATCTTGAGTAAACAATGAAAAATTAGAAACTTTGGCTAGTAATTTACCAACTTCCTTCAAAGTTTCCTTTACCAAATTGACTTGAACTATAAGTTGTCCTCTATCTGATGCAATGGTTTTCATCAACTTCTCAGTCCTCTTCTTCTCATACTCCAACTTAGCTCTATTCACAGTTGCATCCTCTAGACTTGAAACTTGTTCAGTAATAACACTGACCAAAGTATCCATTTTTTCAATTATAGGAGTAGTGGGATCCAATGCAACTTTAAGAAAAATATCAGACAAAATATCTCGAGCTGTCTCTAATACTTGAGCTTGTCTCCTTTCAGTTCTTAGTTGGTCCCTTTTTGCCTTCAACCTAAGTATGTCTGATATACTCATTAGTTCACCAGGACACATTTTAGAAATATCGATTGGTCTTTGAATGAACTCAACATATTCATCTTTAAGATCATCCTCAGTTTCTTCCTCGAGAACATCAACATAGTTGTTCTTTAACTTAGAACTGGAACTCTCACCAAGATTCAATTTTATTTTCACTTAATGTGCTGCTAAATCAACTTCATCTTTCTTTTTAGTATCACCAATCTGTCCAACTATAGTAGTTGAAGTAGGTATCACCACCTCTGTAGTTTTATCCTTATGTCTTTCATCTTTATCTTGCACATCTACAATTTCAACATTAGGATCTTGTTGTGTTTCACCAGAAGATAAATTACCTATAATATTTTCAATTACTTGTTCATTAGAACCAAGTTCTTCTACTGTCACCTCCTCTTGAGTAGTTTCTTCTAGTTTATGCTATTTCAATTTCTCCTTCATGATGACAATTGTCTCACCATGGACTACCTGGGATTCACCAATAAGTATCTTGCATGCTCTAGTTCTTTTTTTGAATCTAGGTATCATTGCCTCAATTAAAAGATTTACATCTTCAATAGGTTATTTAGGCTTCACTAAGAATAAGGCTTGATCCATCATTTCTTTATCTTTTCTTAAATAATCTCTCCATATCACCTCAATCTTATTATATAGTGAATCAAGTATAGTCTTATATAATTCACTAATTCCTCTACAAAACTTATGCAAACTGAAAATAACAACATCTTCAATCTTTTGTTTATCTACATCATCAAAGTTCTCATAACATCGGTTTGCATCAGTTATACCACCATAATCCCTAATGATCTCTGCAATGATATCTACTGTCAAAATTTTAAAAGCCTTAGGATTAACTGACTTCTCTGTTGTCATTGCAGAATTTGAGAGATATAAATCAAAAAAACCCAAATACACCTGCATGCAAATAACCTGTTATAGGAGAGAAGCCGAAAGGAGGAAAAAGCAGAACTCAAAATGTGAGAGCAAAATTATCTTTTGAATTAATGAAAAAATAATTACAAGGTTCAACCTATAAAGGTGAACAAACCCTAAATCCTAAAAAATCTAGGTTGCACATAAATAATTAATTATTAATGCACCTAAGAGAAAGATTAAGCACTAAAGAGTAATAACTTATCTAATTAAATCAATATGATTTAATTAATAAGAAAAATAATGATTACTCTAACACCCCCCCTTAAGCTAAGCTTGGGGGGAAAGCTAACCTAGCACAACTATGAAAGCAAGAAATGGGTCTCGGCAACAAGGCATGATCAGGTACCCAATACAACGAAATCTCTATAAACCGGAGACAAAGGAGAAAACCCAGTGGGAAAAACCTCTTTCCAAAAAGAGATAGAAATATGTAGAAAAGAAATGGCTAAAGAGACTCTCTCAAAACCATAAGTACAAAAATCCCCCCCATGAGAGACAAATGATACACCAAGGCCCCCCATAAAGATAGAACCCCTGTGGAAATGATCGATCCAATGGAACTCCAAAGTGGAAGGAACCAAGGCACGAAACAATAAGGAAACCCCTGAATGAGAGGTGAAACTAGAAGGCCTAACTAATGCTCAAAGGAGAATGCATGAGACTCCTATAGTGGAATCTCCAATGAAGGTGGGCCAATAGATGAGATGAATTTTTTATCTGGGAGGAGATGAATATCCTTGGATATGCCCTCAATAATAGGAGTAGGTGGCTCGATGTAGGGAGAAACCATAACAGGTACTGCTGAAGAGGAATCATGCTAAACATATGCAAAATCAATAGGAGGAGGAGGTGTAGAAGCCACAACACTGAGCTCAGGAACAACACATAAGTCTAGGTGACATGACTTCACCTCACACACAAACTTAGGGGAAAGGTTGTAGATCTTACTTGATTTTCTCCCCCTAAGCCAATAGCTTTGACTTATTCAGATGATGAAGTCTCCTCATTAACTGATGTAGTGGAGTTCTTTGTCATTTCTAAAAACTTTAATTCTCCTTTCTTTACCCATGTATGCTTCATCTGATTCTTGATTCCTTCAACATATACAACCTTCTTGCCTTTATCATTATCAAGCCTATTCACCGGTTGGCCTCTAGTATTGTTCATCTTTGCTCTACAAGATCTAGCAAGATGTCCAATCTTATTGCAATTTAAACATGCCATACCAGTCTATCTCCAAGGTCCAGCATTACCTCTACCAGTTCTCATCCTGCAATTCACTATTGTGTGTCCAAAGTTGTGACAAACAGAACACGTAACATTGAATTGTCTCTCCCTTTGGTAAGGGCTACCCCAGTTCAAATGACCTTACATTGTTGATTCTATCCCTGCACTCATTAGCCTCATAACAATACTTGTTATAGTAATAACAATTACCTTGAAAAAAATTTGATCTAGCATTGTAACTAACCAATCTACCAAAATAATTAACAAACCTAGGAGCAGATGGATTAGGTTTAGACCGACAAACATTAGGAGTATGTCCTTCCTTGTGACAATTGAAACATACCAGTCTATAATTCCTCTTACCAAGTTTGTTGTTTTAACCTTAGGTGTAGTCTTCTCTTCTGAATGAGTCTCTTTAGTACCAGATGAATCACTGACTTCAAATTTTGAAAATCCTATTCCTTGTCTTTCACCATTTCTCCTTTGTCTTGAGAGTTGCTCATCAAGTTTAGCAGAACTCTTGTTGAACTTGTCCAACAAGTCATTATCACCCTTCAAATTTTATTTCATCTTTGCATTCTCATCTCTCAGATGTTCATTCTCACTTATGGCATTGACATTTTATTTATTAGTCTCATGTATGTGTTCCCTCAATGTAGCAATTTATTGCTCAAATCTAAAAAGTTCATCCACCTTAGCTGTTACGGTTTCAGCTTTGGCTTTTAGGGAATCCTCAACAAATTTCTTAGCTTCATCTATAGCTCTCATTGCTTCTAGATCTTCACCCATTATTATTGAAAATTTTTCCAACTCCTTTTGCATTGTTTTTTATTTTCTTGCTTCAACTTGTCAAGAATCTTGTGCATGTCCTTGTTATCCTTGGCAAGCTTCTCATTCTCCAAGGCTATAGGTTCAACTGCAGATTCATCTGTTCTACTTTTCTCATAAAGGTGTGTTGGGATATTGGAGAGGTGTGTACTGAGAGGGGAGGGGTGAATCAGTACCCTTAAATTTTTTTAATCAAATCTTTGTAACCAATTATTCTGTAATAACTGGCTGACTAGATTGCATACACCAAACATATAGTATCACTGCTGAAATGTAAATGCATGTAAAGTAAACAATACACATACATGAAATTAAGTAGTCATGACACTAGTATTTTGGTATCGCCAAAAACCCCTGTTAGAAGGTAAAAAATGCGTTGGGGATAAATAAAGTAGCTTGTTAAAGCTTACAAAGATTGATCACTTCTAATAATCTTACCCTATTAGGAGTAACAATGAGATCGATTAGCTCTACCTCATGAGAGGATTTGGCAACATAAAGTATGTGTGCACTCGGTTAAGAGTTTACAAAAAGATGGTTAAGTCTACTATGTTAAGAGATTTTGGGGTCTATTACAATTGTTAGAGAGTAACAAAAATGTGATATGAACATATACAATCTCAATATTGCCGATACTGATCCTTTAAGTGCATACAAAACATGTCACCTTCTACTCTGTTCTTTTTGGTAGCCTTGCCTCTTTTCTGATAACTGATTACTACAATGTAGTCTCTGTTCTTAAAACCATTGTCTGATCTCTGATGTCTATAGTATGGCGGCTACTTGATCATTGCTTGATCAACATACATTACAAAAATGACATCTATACATTATATATATCAAACTCTATGACCTAATTAGGGCTTTAAAATAACATCCCTAACCTAAGATCAATGGTGTACATAATTTACCTTGATCATCTAAACATAAGAGATATGAACAATTAATGTTGTGTATCTGTAATTAATGCTCTCCTTGATCTTTGTAAACCGTTATCTGGTCGGCAAAAAGTTGTTACCTAGAATGATGTGTCATAACAAAATTTTATGTGGCCTTTGGTCCACTCGATTAATGCTATCTCTCAGTGCTCGGTGTTGTCTTTTTATCTCGGTTATATTGCTGTTCGGTTATACTGTGTATCTTGGTGTAGACTACAGCTCAGTAAAGTCTATTCGCTCGTTAATCACTGCACTCGGTTAATTCTAGGTGTGATCAATGCTCTCGGTTAACTCTACACTTTGGTGATTATAATGACTGTCCTATTTGTGACTCTATTACCGACTGTCCTTTTTGAGTGCTTGAATACTAATGACAACTTCAATGCTCATTTGGAGTAACATTCTCCCCCTTTGGCATTAGTATCAAAACTTATAACTATACATAATACTATACATAGTGACTCCCCCTTTTTACATGCTTGGTATATGTATATGAACTCCTCCTAATTATAGAATCCCCCTTTACTATACTTAAATACATATATTTACCCCTTTTTTGAAAATAGTGACAAAAGGAATATAACTTACAGTTTGTCAAAAATGTTAGGATGGGCATTCTTGAGATTTTACAATAGCTTCTCCCACTCCTCTTTTAAATGATCGAGGGTTAACAGCTCTAAGTTGATCTGAGCATGCATATCATATATGTTTTCTATCACTGACAATTCTTGGGTGGTAATCAAATTCTTTTCCAATGTCACATGTTTTTGCATCATAGCCAAATGCAGTAGTAATGTTTCCTGTAGCTTAGTTGATCTCTGGTTTTCTCCTCTTCTTTCTTCAATTCTTTTCTCAACCGCTGGTTTTGGAGTACCTTGTTGTAATGCATCTGCAATGCATGTTGCTCGGTTGATAGACTATTTGCACTATCTTTTAGATCTTGATCTATTTTCTTTATCTTTTCACTAATCTCGGTAGTGAAGTGATCTAACATGCATAACTGCTATAGAATTGTAATGGCTTCAGATATGATAGTTTCTAAACCACTTACAAATTCAGACAGAGTTACCTTATTTATTTCCAGTGCCTAGCTAATCTTCTCAGTAACTTTGTATTGTATCTTCTTCTCTGCTCACTCTTCCAATTTCTGCTTGACATCAATGTCAGGTTTTTTAATTACCTTGGTGAACAGTGCAAGTTTATCAATGATGGGGGTTGATTCATTGATATCTAAGTCAGGAACAACTTGCTGTAGAATCTCCTTGGAAGCTTCTAATACCCGTGCATTCTTATGTTCTTTCCTTAATTTATCCCATGCTGCTTTCTTGGTGCACAATTCACCATAGTTCTTCAATGTGTCTGGGTCAAGTGTCCTTGGATCCCATGTTGGAATCTCTATGATTTCATCTAAGGTTACTACGTCCTTTTTTTTTTAAACAAAAGTGGGCGAGCCACTATATTTATTATTATTAATAAACTAATTCGAAAGCTCATCCGGGAAAGAATCAGCAAGAAAACCAGCTTCTTCTTCTTCTTCTTCTTCTTCTTCTTCTTTGTGACCCTTATAGGGATATCTCCATCAATATCATCAACCTTCTCTGCCATTCTTATTCCCAAGAGATTTTCTAGTCTATGATACCACCTAATGCAGATGTGACAACAAGAAGTGTGGTCTTTCTCATTTGTCTTCAATGAGACACCCAAGTCAAATTATACCCTCCTAAGATCCTAGATCCTTTCTTACACTATATCTACTACCTATTCAAGATAGTAGGACTATTTCTTAACTCTTCCCAATTGAATACAATTCAATTCAAGATCCTGTATTTTTGAGCTTTAGGGACAGTAGCCCTATTCCAAGCCACAAAATAGAAGTCTTCACCAGTGACTCCACAAACCCAAAATAACTATTGGGAAACCTTCATTATGACATGGGGACCAAGAATCACCCTTTGGTTTGGCCCTCCAACTACCATACAATACCTATCTAGGACTATCCTAGAATTCCTTGTAGGTTATTTGTATCTAGGACTATCCAAGTGGTTATTTGGACTTAACTTTTCCTCCTGATCACCTTTTAGGAAAATAAGAATATATCCAGATACCCTTTTGGAAGTTATGTC
Organism: Thuja plicata; assembly: GCA_018584345.1. Classification (NCBI taxonomy): domain Eukaryota; kingdom Viridiplantae; phylum Streptophyta; class Pinopsida; order Cupressales; family Cupressaceae; genus Thuja; species Thuja plicata. The sequence goes on from MU224206.1 coordinate 2,058,161, forward strand.
AAACCAAAAATCCCTATACTCCAACTCCACTCCAGCAACACCTAACACTAACCAAGTTCGCAGACCTAATTGGCCTAAATAGGCTTGGATATCAAAGCAAGTACTAGAAATTGGGTGCATGGGATTGAAATAGTGATTCATAACTCTTTAAATAACTCCCCAAAATTCAAATCCATTCTTATTTCACTCAACCAAACTATCTAACAAGCATAATACTTCATTCTCCTTCATTCGAGGCTGAATACATTGAGATATTCAACCTAGGGCTTGATGCATGAGGGATTTACCCTTAGAGGAATCTTTCAAGATTATAGAATCCTTAAATATACCATCCTAACTTTCATTTTCTAGGATCTTAGTGAATTCCACCAGACATAATGCAAGTTAGGACTCCATTAGTGAAATGTGCTTCTAGGAAGCCTCTTTCTGAACTGTTTTTGGAAAACTGAATCACAAACACCTCAAACCAAAAATAAATTACTTCAAACCAATTGGAAAGTTATTATAACATAGGAGACCTTCAAAAAATCAACTTGGTTTTCAGAGATCACACCAGACACAACCGTACAACTCAGAAATGCTCAGAAAACTCTTCATCTTCCATTCTAAATGCATCAAAACTTCAATACAGAACTTCTAACTCTCTAGTTTCGAAGTAAAAACTTAAAAAAAACTTCATATTATATATTCATATTGATCCAAAATTCCCTATGATTGTTGGGCTTCCATCTTGCAGCTATCGAGCAACTTTTGGAAGTTGCATGAGCAACTTTTTGACAACTTTTCAACATTTGGAAAAATCTTGTCTTTTTGCACTCAAAGACTTTTGGAATGAATCCAAACCTATCAAATTTCCATAATATGCCTAAAATGACATGGATCCAAATATTTAACACTAAGGACTCCTAAAAACATAAAATCATGCTTAAAGCAAATTAAGCCTAACTAGGTGATCCAAATGGCCTAAGGCATCTCTAGGCTCATAAGATTGCCTAAGAGATCCTTGACCACACACATGGATCCATAACAAAAAATAGGATGATCGTCTAAGATCAATCCATTTATTACAAACATAAATCTTGGGAATGATAGTCAATTAGTGACAGTCATGGGTGCACTGCACCACTATGCCTCTTATTTGTATTGAAATTTAAGTTTAATTTTTAGTTTTCTATCAAATTTAATTGTCAAAGTTCCTTTTCTTAAATTTTAAGTTTAATTAGAATTTTAAAATAGATTTTGTTTTAATTTCCAGGAAGGAATGATCTCCCTAAAGAAAACCCTCAACCAAACCCTTCATCTTCTCCTCATGAACAATTGAATGTTGAAAATAACCAAGAAAATGAACCCGAACCGCCTCCACCAATTGAGAAACCTCCTCCTAGAACACATGAAAATTTTATTAACCAAATAGAAAGAGGGAAAACACAAATAGAATCTTTAATTAGGAGGTTAAAATATTCTATTGATACACATCATAGAAGGGAAACACTTTCAAAATCATTAGAATTAAACTTGACCCACGTAGGTTCAGTTAGTGGTAAACTTAATTTATGGCATGACAAAAGAGAAGAATAGACATGATATTAGGCAAATAAATTATCATATGAGGGCATGAAAAGAAACAAATCACAAAAGATGATATTTGCAAACTCTTTAAAAAGCCAGGGGAAACTGATACTCTTAAAACTACAACAAAGAGGTTCCCAATTCATTGGTGCTTGAATGAAGATATAACAACAAAATTTTAGGACAGATGGTGGATGGTCTTTGATTCTCCTCCCTGTAACAATCATGAGGTTCCTATCTATTTCCTAAGGAAACTCTATTGTGAGTTTGTCCTAAAGGAGGTGCCAAATTATTTTGACTTTCTATAGTCTTAGGGTAGAGGTGGGGGGTCATAATTTGATAAACCTATGATACAACGTGACCCTAATGCACCTAGGTTTCCCAGTGGCAAGCCACAGGTGGATCATGTTATTATTCCTTCCATTGTGAAGGAACATGTGGAGGTGGACACACTAGGCACGATTAGTTCTTTGACACAAAATCTCATTCAGTGCGCCACTCCTCTAGTTGAGGTGACCATGGTCAGTCTTTGAGGGATCATTTTTATTGTTCTTATAGGACCCTGTGCACATTTGGTACTGCTGATAGAGAGGAAGAGGATGATAGACTGATGTCTGATGATTTTTTCAATGCAACATTTGGCATTGATACACATGTAAATATTTGTAAGTTCATTGAATTTATTTGATCATATTTCATTTTTAAATGAATGAATAATTAAATTAGTATCTATTGATTATGATGAAAATTTAGGGAAAGAGTGTCGGTTACAGTGACAATGATCACCCGAACCCCTTTTGCACTACATCGTCAACTCCACAAGTATGTATCGAATAAAGCATTTTAACTAATACATTTGATTATTGTATAGTTATATGGATGTTTGTCTCATAACTTATTGTGCATGTACATTAGTTCACTTCTATACCATCAACGTTCACATTAGACAGTGAAGTGCATCGTTCACATTTTCTTGAGGTATGTTTATTTGCATGTTAATTTGATTTAGTTTATTATATTTAATTAATAATTGAATGAATAACTAAATTACTAGATAAATTATGATCAAAATCTAGAGTCAAAGTGGTCATGGCAGTGATCACATTCCTTCACCTGGCTTTGTGATGACATCATTTAGTCCACAGGCATATATGTAATAATGCATTATAATTAAAAAGTTAGTGGTACATTCTTATATGAATGATTGTCTTATAAACTACCATATATGTGCACTAGTTTAATGTTGGAGCTACGACATCGACACTGCATAGTGAAGGATGCGGTGACACCTTCATAGAGGTACCATTTATTCATTAGTGGGGTTGCAAAATATTATAGGTATTCTTGATAACTACATAATACTCTTGTTGTTTCATTTTCAGTTGTTGACAGCAGAGTCTCCTCCTGTTGTTCATGATACTTTGGATTGTGGTGTAGCTGCAACTATAGCTAGTTCTGAAGCACTAACCGAGGTATGAAAGAGATTACTTAATAATAATTGTTATTTTAATAGTTTGTATTGAATTTTTTAATGGTATTCATGTATGTGTTTTAAATATTATTTTGATCATTGTTGTAGGGACTCATTACTCCAGATCGTCAGCGTGCTCCTTCGGTGGATGTACATAGTGACTATTTGGTAGCGGTAAGAAAATATTCTATTTTATGTCATCATATAATTGAATTCTGACGTATATTAGTTATTGATGTTTATACTTGTTATTTTATCAGCTTGAGTTGCAGAAGAGTCCAGACAGGAGGACTAGCATGACAACACTCGGAAGAGTACTACATCTCTATTGACGCGACGATCGAACATAGCCTGGGATTTGTTTTCTTCCCCTTCTGGGAAATGACTAGACTAGGGATAATCATTGTATGCCAATATGGCATTATTGGACATATTTTTTTGTATATTGTATAAGTGACATGTTTAATATCCATTTGGATTTCATGAAGCCAATTTAAGTGTATTGGATATATTTGATCTATGACATTTTTGGACATATATATTTATCTCCATGCCCTACCAATATATATAGTTTATATTTTAAGTATGAAATTCATGTGTCATGTGTATTGATGTAGACTACTTTATGTTTATGTGGATGTCTTATGCTTTGTAAATTGATTATGCCTTATATTTATGCTTGCATGTGTATCGATGTATATTGTTACTAAATGATTCATACTTTATGAGAATATGTATGTTTCATTTCATAAACCCAAACTCGTAATTTCCATTCCAACACCTTAAAAAATTTATAATAGGTCATATAAGATAAAAAGTATCAATCCTACCAAATTTTAGTCCTATTAGAGCATTTTGATCACCTCGACCTATTTAGGGCATTACAAGAATGTTAAGGGATGCACTAGTACATTGTGATCCTGAATGTTCAAGTGATTTGTGAAGCCTAAAAAGGTTATTTGTAGCATTTAATTATCAATTTGAAGGTGTTGATGGAGACGGTTCGATGGGAAGATGAACGGTTTGAAAAATATGCAATGTTGCAACTTTCAATTGCTCAACATTGTAAGTTTTGGCATCGACCAAGATTGGGTCGCTAAATCAAAATGAAAGTGAATATCCAAAAACCAAGATAGGTTATCATAGGCCTCCATGACAGGGTATCATAGCACCTGACGGTTTATTGATACCTCTCACGAGCTCCGAGAAATGGATGCCTGAAGATTGCCAATTTTGTTGCTAAGTGCACCTTCAGGGACACTTGGCTCCATAGTGGTCGGAAAAATTTGAGCCACTTGGTGAGAGAAAAATATTCATTCCTATCATTTACATGGCCTAATGGATTTTTTGGAAAAGAGGGTTTGATGCGACGATGAGCGGTTTGAAAGATATGCAATGTTGCAGCTTTCAACTCCGCAACATTGCAAGTTTTGGCATTGATCGAGATTGGGTCACCAAATAAAAATGAAAGTGAATCTCCAAATACTAAGATAGGTTATTGTAAGCCTCTATGAAAGGGTCTAGTAGCACCTAAGGGTTTGTTGATAACTCTCATGAGCTTTGATAAACAAATGCCTGAAGATCGCCGATTTTGTTGCTGAGTCCACCTTCAAGGACACTTGGTTCCATAGTGATCGACAATGTTTGAGCCACTTGGTGAGTGAAATGGGGTCATTCCTTGCATTTACTTGGCCTACCAAAGCTGTTGGCAGAGATGGTTCACTGTGACGACGAGCAGTTTAAAAGATATGTAATCTTGGAGCTTTTAACTACGTAACATTGCAAGTTTTGCATTGACTGAGATTGGGTCGCCAAATCAAAATGAAAGTGAATCTTAAAAAATAAAGTTAGGTTATCATAGGCCTCCATGATAGGGTCCCATAACACCTAGAGGTTCATCAATACCTCTCACGAGCTCCAAGAAATGGATGCCAAAAGATCGCCAATTTTGTTGCTAAGTGCACCTTCAGAGACACTTGTCTCTTGAGTGGTCGACAACGTTCAAACCACTTGGTGAGAGAAACATGGTCATTCCTAGAATTTAATTAGCCTACTAGAGTTATTGGTAGAGAAAATTAGATGCGACGATGAGTGGTTTAAAAGATATGCAATGTTCTATCTTTCATCTGCACAACATTGCAAGTTTTGGCATCGACTGAGATTGGGTCGCCAAATCAAAATGAAACTGAATATCCAAAAAATGAGATAGGTTATTTTAGGCCTCCATGAGATGGTCTTGTCGCACCTATTAGTTCATCAATACCTCTCAGGAGCTCTGAGAAATAAAGGCCTGAATATTGCTGATTTTTTTGCTGAGTGCACCTTCAAGGAGACTTTGCCCCAGAGTGGTCAACAACGTTCGAGCCACTTGGTGAGAAAAATGGGGTCATTCCTAGAATTTACCCAGACTACCAGAGTTATTTGCAAAGATGGTTCTATGTGATGAAGAGTGGCTTGAAAGATATGTAATGGTGCAACTTTCAACTGTGCAACATTGCACGATTTGACATCGATCGAGATTGGATCGCCTAATCAAAATGATAGTTAATCTCAAAAATTCAAGATAGGTTATCGTAGGCCTCTGTGATAAGGTCCCATAGATTCTAACAATTTGTCGATACCTCTCACAAGCTCTGACAAATGAACGCCTAAAGATTTCCAATTTTGTTGCTGAGTGCACCTTCAGGGACACTTGGCTCCAGAGTGGTCGGAAAAGTTTGATCCAATTGGTGAGAAAAAAGGGGTCATTCCTAGAATTTAATCAGACTACCAAAGCTGTTAGCAGAGATGGTTTGATGTGATGATGATTGGTTTTAAAGATATGAAATGTTGCAGCTTTCAACTATGCACATTGCAAGTTTTGACATCAACCGAGATTGGGTTTCCAAATCAAAATGAAAGTGAATCTCTAAAAAATGAGATAGGTTATCGTAGGCCTCTGTGACAAGGTCCCGTATAACTTAACTATTTTTCAATACCTCTCACGATCTCTAAGAAATGGATGCCTGAAGATTGCCAATTTTGTTGCTGAGTGCACCTTCAGGGACACTTGTCTCTAGAGTGGTCGGCAATGTTTGAGCCACTTGGTGAGAGAAATGGGGTAATTTATATAATTTACCTAACCTATTAGAGCTGTTGGGGGAGATGGTTTGATGTGACGATGAGCGGTTTGAAAGATATGCAATGTTGCAGCTTTCAACTATGCAACATTACCAGTTTTGGCATCGATCGAGATTGGGTCGCCAAATCAAAATGAAAGTGAATATCCAAAAATAGAGATAGGTTATCATAGGCCTCCATGATAGGGTCCCATAGCACCTAAAAATTTGTTAATAACTCTCATGAGCTTTGAGAAATGAATGCCTGAAGATTGCCAATTTGGTTGCTGAGTGCACCTTAAGGGACACTTGGCTCCACAGTGGTCGACACCGTTCGAGCCAATTGGTGAGAGAAATGGGGTCATTCCTAGTATTTACCTGGCCTACCAAAGTTGTTGGTGGAGATGATCCAATGCAATGATGAGAAGTTTGAAAGATATGCAATGTTGTAGCTTTCAACTGCGCAACATTGCAAGTTTTGGCATTGACCGAGATTGGGTCGCCAAATCAAAAAGAAACTGAATCTCCAAAAAATGAGATAGTTTATCATAGGAATCCATGATAGGGCCCCATAGCACATGATGGTTCATCAATAACTTTCATGAGCTCCAAGAAATGGATGCGTGAAAATCACCAATTTTATTGCTGAGTGCACCTTCAGGGATATTTGGTTCCAAAGTAGTCGAAAATGTTTGAGAAACTTGGTAAGAAAAATGGGGTCATTCTTAAAATTTGTGTGGCCTACTAGAGCTGTTGGCATAGATGGTTTGATGCGATGATGACGGTTTGAAAGATATGTAATGTGCAACATTGCCAGTTTTGGCATCGACCAAGATTGGGTCATCAAATCAAAATGAAAGTGAATCTCCAAAAAATGAGATAGGTTATCATAGGCTTCTCTGATAGGGTCCTGTGGCACCTAAATATTTGTTGATACCTATCACGAGCTCTGAGAAATGGATTCCTGAAGATCGCCAATTTTGTTGCTGAGTGCACCTTTAGGGACACTTGGCTCCACAGTGGTCAGAAATGTTTGAGCCACCTGGTGAGTGAAACATGGTCTTCCTAGCATTTACCTAGCCTACTGAAGGTGTTGGAGGAGATGGTTTGATGTGATGATGAGCGGTTTTAAAGATATGTAATGTTGCAGCTTTGAACTGTGCAACATTGCAAGTTTTGACATCGATCGAGATTGGTCATCAAATCAAAAGGAAAGTGAATATCTAAAAACTGAGATAGGTTATCATATAACTCTATGATACGGTCCCATAAAAACTGACAGTTCATCGATGCCTCTCATGAGCTCCGAAAAATAGATACTAGAAGATCAATGATTTTGTTGTTCAGTGCACCTTTAGGGACACTTGGCTCCATAGTGGTCAGAAATGTTCAAGCCACTTGGTGAGAAAAATGGGGTCATTCCTAGAATTTATCCGGCCTATCAGATCTGTTGGCGAAGATGGTTTGATGCGACGACGGACAGTTTGAAAGATATGTAATGTTGCAGCTTTCAATTGCTCAACATTGCAAGTTTTGGCATAGAGTGAGATTGGGTCGCCAAATTGAAATGAAAGTGAATATAAAAAACTGAGATAGGTTATCATAAACCTCCATGAAAGGGTCCCATAGCACCTGATGGTTTGTCAATACCTTTCACAAGATCCAAGAAAGGGATGCATGAAGATCACTAATTTTGTCGCTGAGTACACCTCCAGGGACACTTGGCTCCACTGCGATCAAAAATATTAGAGCCACTTGGTGAGAGAAACAGGGTCATTCCTTGCATTTAACCAACCTACCACAGCTATTGGCAGAGATGGTTGGATGCGAAGATGAGCGGTTTGAAAGATACGCAATGTTGCAACTTTTAACTGTGCAACATTGCAAGTTTTGTCATCGACTGAGATTGGGTTGCCAAATAAAAATAAAAGTGAATCCCTAAAAATTGAGATATGTTATCCCATGAATCCATTATAGTGTCCTGTAGCACCTAACAATTTTTCAATAACTCTCACGAGCTCTGAGAAACGAATGCTTGAAGATTGCCAATTTTGTTGCTGAGTGCACCTTCACAGACACTTGGCTCCACAATGGTCGGAAACGTTTGAGCCACTTGATGAAAAATGGGGTCATTCCTAGCATTTACCCAACCTACTAGAGCTATTAGAGGAGATGGTTTGATGCGATGATAAGCGGTTTGAAAGATGTGCAATGTTGCAGCTTTAAACTGCACAACATTGCAAGTTTTGGCATCGATCGAGATTGGGTCACCAAATCAAAATGAAAGTGAGTTTACAAAAAAAGAGATAGGTTGTCATAGGCGTCCATGATAAGGTCCTGTATCACCTAAAGGTTTTTCGATAACTCTCACAAGCTCTGAGAAACAGACGCTTGAAGATCACCAATTTTGTTGATGAGTACACCTTTAGGGACACTTGGCTCTAGAGTGGTCGACAATGTTCGAGCCACTTGGTGAGAAAAATAGGGTCATTCCTAGCATTTAATAGGCTTGCCAGAGCTATTGGCGGAGATGGTTTGATGTGAAAATGAGCGGTTTGAAAGATATGCAATGTTGTAGCTTTCAACTGCACAACATTGCAAGTTTTGGCATCGACCGAGATTAGTTCACCAAATTTTTAAAAAAAAGTGAATCTCCAAAAACCAAGATAGGTTATCTTAGGCCTCTAAGATAGGGTCCCCTAGCACCTGACAGTTCATCGATACCTCTCAGGATCTCTGAGAAACAGACACCTGAAGATTGGTAATTTTTTTGTTGAGTGCACGTTCAGGGACACCTGGCTCCATAGTGGCCGGAAACGTTCGAGCCACTTGGTGAGAGAAATAGGGTAATTCATAGCATTTAACTGGCCTACCAGATCTTTTGGAGAGACGGTTCAATGTGGCGACGAGTGGTTTGAAAGATATGCAATGTTGCAGCTTTCAACTACGCAACATTCCAAGTTTTGGCATTGATCGAGATTGGGTCGCCAAATCAAAAAGAAAGTGCATTTCCAAAAACCAAGATAGGTTATCGTAGGCATCGATGAAAGGGTCCCATAGCACTTGACGGTTTGGCGATACCTCTCATGAGCTATGAAAAACGAATGCCTGAAGATCGCTGATTTTGTTGCTGAGTGCACCTTCAAGAACACTTGGCTCCAGAGTGGTTAACAACATTCGAGCCACTTTTTTAGAAAAATAGGGTCATTCCTAGAATTTAACCAGCCTACCAGAGCTGTTGGAAGAGACAGTTTGATGCATCAAATATATTTCCAACTGCAAGATCTTAAACAAGAGGCCCACCAATCTTTTTCAGAACACCTCATTCCATTGGGCCGCCCACAATCAGATCGACTGCGAACGATGCATTATGGCACACTCTGCACAAAAAATTGGCCACGTAGACACTTAATCCCGCCAAAGTAAACACCCTCGGAAGCTTCTGACGACGGGCCATGCAAGCCCTTGTGGACTGCATCGCCACAGAGGTGACACAAAATGATGACGTTGTGGGCGTGGAAGAGAACATGAGAGTGATGTTTTTCGACATCATGCTCTACATGTGCTTCAGATTTGACATGGACATCGATTACGTGCATGATTTCCATAGCACTATGGTCTCCGTTCTCCACAAGGCCAAAGCTCTGAACACGTGCTACGCCACCTTTCCACTCGGAAGCTTCTTCTAATTTGGAAAGACCAAAGAAATAAAACAAATCCTTTTTCGCGGCGGTGGGATGTTGGTCCCCCTTGTGAAGTGACAACAAATGCTATGCGAAGGCCAGGGCTTTGCTTACGTTGCATATGTGGACATGTTGCTCGACATGGAGCTGAGCGATGCTGAGGTGGTGGGGCTCTGCGTAGAGTTTGTTCACGCTGGCTCCAACACTACTTCCACTACCCTACAATTCTTGGTGGGCAACCTTGCCAACAATCCACACGTGCAATCCAAGGTTCATGAGAACGTAGTGAGCATGGTGGGGAAACAAGCCGCCGAAGTGGAGGATGTGGAGAAGATGGAGTATGTGGACGCAGGTGTTATGGAGACGCTAAGGCAACACAACCCTGGCTACTTATCCCTTCCTTACACTACCATGCAAGACTACACTCTTGGCGACTGACATGTCTCCGCTGGTGTCGTCATTCGAAGATGGAATGACCAAGGATCCGCAGTTGTGGGAGAAACCCTAGGATTTGTCTGAGAAAAGTTTTTGAAGGTGCGTGTGGATGTGACGGGAAGGAAGGACATGAAGACAATTTTGTTTGGTACAGGTAGAAGGATGTGTCCGGGCTTGGAGTTGGTGATGACCCATTTGCGGATGATAGTGGTTCGTTTGGTGCAGGCCTTCGACTTGCGACGCATTAATGGCCAGCCAGTTGAACTCTCTAAAATGGATAGGTTTGTGGAAGTTATGGGCTCTACCGTGCATTCTCTCAGGAATCCTTTCAAAGTCCTAGCCATTCTCAAGCTCTGAAGGTGGCAATTGTGTCTTTGGGGTTATTAATTCATTGGGAGAATCTATCTCACTTGTTTTCAAATGGAGGTAATGAATGATAGTAAGGAGGTACATGATTACATCTATACTAAATTATATATATGTAAGGTAATATGTGGGAGTATAGTTCCATTACATCATTTCATCTATTGACCAAACTCAGAACCTTGTTGACAACTTTTACAATTCAAACATTTTTTCATTTGTCACATGAAAGTGATTTACATCATGGTTCATTTGAACTCAATAGAACTTCAATAAAATCAAATTCCTCCTTGATGACCTTTGACCTTCATGGATTAGGTGCTCCTGCACCACTCACTTGATAATCAACAAGTAAAAACTTAGCCTTCAATTTGTTCACCATCCTATCCCATGATTTTATTTTATCCTTACCTCTTCTTTTCGTATCAGTCTACAAATGTTCCCACCATAAAGATGCATGTCCTCTGCACTTTGTGCAAGCATACTTCACTTTATTATCTTCATATGAACCTTCATAATCAAAGTATTTTTCCATTTCTTTGATCAAATCTAGCAATTCACCTTAATTCAATTTACCATCATAATCAGGTGGATTGAAATGTGATCTCGCATTCACTCTAGTTAGGGATTTAATAAATCTATCATCTCCTTGTTCAAGTTCAATTTCAGGTTTCTCTTCACCTCCTTCAGTTGCTTCTTCATTTCTTTCTTCTTTTTCATCACTTACATCCTCAATATGTTGACCTCTTCTCTGGGCTGTCTCCACAACTTCTAACCTAGCTACAATTTGCATCAACATGTCTAACACAACTAGATCTGGAACTCTCCTTCCACCTCTAGCATTGTCCTCTGCGAGCCATCTTACACAAAGCCTCTACAATTGCTGGTCAGATATTCTCTCTATCACCCCACAACAAATCAATCTAGGACTTTGCAAGCTTAGGAACCATGAACAGAATCAGAAACTCACTTTGATACCACCTGGTATAGTCAAGGACAGAGGGAACACAATGAGATCTATCCAATCTTTTCAACATGAGTCACACAACAGAAACAACAAGTAGCAATAGGGAGATATGCGAGATAAGTCTTCTTTATTATCATAAGAAAATCATATAAAAAGGATCTGCAATATAAAGTCATACAAGCCCGATTACAATCAGAAATCCTTAGCATTCAGCTACAACGAGATAATCTTACATGAGAGATGCCCCCTTAGGAACAAACTCATAAGCTTATAAAGCCTTTGCAAGCATCATGCCGGCCTAGAAAGATCACATTTCCCAATGAGATAGAAAATGAAATACAAATATAGGTCAAGACCCAAATCATCAGGATCTACTTCCAATGAAAGAAATATGAATCACAATCACTCAAGTAGGTCAACCACAAACGTAGTATCATAGATAAATAAGCCATTAAGATTCATCGATCGGTAAATTCCTTCACGAGATTGGAAAACACAAACTGACCGAAAAACATGCACAATACAGTCCCACTAAGAATCCACAAGATCTCATGCGTGAATTAACCAAACGAAGCACGAACCTAGGAGAAGATTAAACAAGATGCCACAAACACGTTGTAAGGATTTCAACTGCAAAAGATCCAAACTAAACGAACACAGAAAGAAACTCAGAGACTAATCAAACATGAAAACATAAAACAAATATTTTTGGTTGATTTTTCCAAGATCCCAAGATGTTCTAACATCAATATTAAAGAGATTTGTAGTAGTAGTAAAGAAGAGTTTTATTTGTTGAGTTATCATGATAGGATTTTATCATTGATAACAAGTTGAGGCATACTAGTAATTATAATTTTTTATAGATCAACAACAGAAATTAAAAAAAATTTGATCAAAATATTTTGAATTTAAAAGTTAGAAGTAGAAATTATAAACTTATATTTTTGGAGAAATATATCCCATAATTTATATAACAAATGTTTTTACTATTGTGTTTAATTGCAAAGTTTGAAAATCTTCATCTAATCTAGAAGAGAGGTTTCTATTTTTTTAAAGAAATTGATTATAAAAGTTGTGAGAAATGGGACGTGTTTGGCATAAAAAGTGGGTATGAAGCATCCTTTGACTTTGTCTTTATAATATATTAAGCTTAATTAAAATTTGATCTATTTTAATGGAGATTATGTTATGATAAATTATTTTATTTATAAGTTTATCAAGTAACTTGGAGGAAGAAAAACCTTTGCATATTAACATCATCTAGTCAAAAGAGAATTTGTAAATGTGGTTATCAAATAAATCAAACACAAATATCTACATGTGTGATCACAAGGCTTGCCAATACATGTATCTATATGAAATTGAATTTATTAATCACCACACACTTATTTCACGGCTAGACAAATGATTTAAAATCAACTAGTGCATTGTAAATTTTGACATAATGACAACAATATCTACTTGTGTGATAAAAATATTTGATGATATAGATGTCTAAAGGGAATTGAGTTTGGTAATCAATCCATGCTTATTTCATGTTTGGACGAATGATTTAGAAATAATTAACTTATGTGTCAATATTAACAGAACAATATCTACATGTGCAACCACAAGATTTGGTGGCCAAAATGTCTATATCAAATTAAATTTGGTGATCACTACAGCCTATATTGATATGCCAATATCTATAGTGAATTCAGTTTGGTAATGAATCCATTCTTATTTCACAATTGGACGAATGATTTAGAAACAATTAACTTACATGCCAATATTGAGATAACAATATCTACATGTACCCACCTAATATTAGGACAGGTGGTGCGGCCACATGAATGCTTTTACTATTGTGTTTAATTGCAAAGTTTGAAAACCTTCATCTAATCTAGAAGAGAGGTTTCTATTTTTTTAAAGAAATTGATTATAAAAGTTGTGAGAAATGGGACGTGTTTGGCGTAAAAAGTGGGTATGAAGCATCCTTTGACTTTGTCTTTATAATATATTAAGCTTAATTAAAATTTGATATATTTGAATGGAGATTATGTTATGATAAATTATTTTATTTATAAGTTTATCAAGTAACTTGGAGGAAGAAAAATATTAATCACCACACACTTATTTCATGGCTAGACAAATGATTTAAAATCAACTAGTGCATTGTAAATTTTGACATAATGACAACAATATCTACTTGTGTGATAGAAAGATTTGATGATACAGATGTCTAAAGGGAATTGAGTTTGGTAATCAATCCATGCTTATTTCATGTTTGGACGAATGATTTAGAAATAATTAACTTACATGTCAATATTAACAGAACAATATCTACATGTGCAACCACAAGATTTGGTGGCCAAAATGTCTATATCAAATTAAATTTGGTGATCACTACAGCCTATATTGATATGCCAATATCTATAGTGAATTCAGTTTGGTAATGAATCCATTCTTATTTCACAATTGGACAAATGATTTAGAAACAATTAACTTACATGCCAATATTGAGATAACAATATCTACATGTACCCACCTAATATTAGGACAGGTGGTGCGGCCACATGAATGCACCCACCTAATATTAGGAGGGTGCTGCAGCCACCTGAAGGTAGCTTCCCAATATTGAAATGAATGTCGTGGCCACATGAATGCGCCCACCAATCTGCGACTCTCCTATATGAGTAACACGAGGAATGGTGATAGAATAGGCATTCAGTTGAACAATATGACCTTGGAATCCCTCCTCCTTCTGCTATTAGCCGCCCTGCTGTCTCTCCTCTTCATAAAGAGGAGGGGTGGCAGTGGCAGGACAAATCTGCCGCCAGGTCCAGCCTATTTTCCAATGTTGGGAAACGTATCATTCAACAAGGCCCAAAAAATCCACAGCACGATGCAGGAGTTGGAGGGCGAATACTGGCCGATCTTCACACTAAGGAGAGGCAAAAATCCCTTCATAGTGGTGACGAGCGCAGAGCTGATCCGCGAAGCACTGGTTGAGAAAGGCCAAATCTTTTGTAGCAGACCTCAGTCCGCCGGGCCGCCCACAATCGGATCGACTGCGCACGGCGCGTTGTGGCGCGCTCTGCGCAAAAACTTGGCCACGCAGACGCTGAATCCGGCCAAAGTCAACGCCCTCGGAAGCTTCCGACGGCAGGCCATGCAAGCCCTTGTGGACCGCATCAGCTCAGAGGCGGCGCAAAAAGGCGGCGTTGTGGGCGTGGAGGAGAACATGAGAGTGACGGTGTTCGGCATCATGCTCTACATGTGCTTTGGCTTCGACATGGACGTGGATTACGTGCGTGAATTTCAGAGCGCCATGGCCGCCGTCCTCCACAAGGCCAAAGCTCTGAACACGGGCTACGCCGCCTTTCCCCTCGGAAGCTTCTTCCAGCTTGGAAAGGCCAAAGAAGTAAAACAAATCCTTTTCCGCGGCAGTGGGATGCTGGTCTCCCTTGTGGAGAAGCGGCGGCAGATGCTACGCGAAGGCCAGGGCTCTGCTTACGTGGCATACGTGGACACGTTGCTCGATATGGAGCTGAGCGATGCTGAGGTGGTGGGGCTGTGTGCAGAGTTTGTCCACGCTGGTTCCAACACTACTTCCACTACGCTGCAATTCTTGGTGGGCAACCTCGCCAATAATCCTCACGTGCAATCCAAGGTTCACGAGAACGTGGTGAGCGTGGTGGGCAAAGGAGCCGCCGAAGTGGAGGACGTGGAGAAGATGGAGTACGTGGACGCAGTAGTTATGGAGACGCTAAGGCGGCACAGCCCTGGCTATTTGCACTTCCGTACACTGCCATGCAAGACTGCACTCTTGGCGGCTGGCACGTCCCCGCCGGCGCCGTCGTCAACTTTTACGAAGATGGAATGACCAAGGATCCGCAGTTGTGGGAGAAACCCTGGGATTTTGTCCCGGAAAGATTTATGAAGGGTCGTGTGGACGTGACGGGAAGGAAGGATATGAAGATGATTCCGTTTGGTACAGGCAGAAGGATGTGTCCCGGCTTGGAGTTGGCTATGACCCATTTGCGGCTCATAGCGGTTTGTTTGGTGCAGGCCTTCGAATGGCGGCGCATTAATGGCGAGCCGGTTGACCTCTCTGAAATGGATGGGTTCGTGGAAGTAATGGGCTCTACCGTGCGTTCTCTCAAGAAGCCTTTCAAAGTCCTGGCCATTCCCAGACTCTGAAGGTGGCGATTGTTTCTTTGGGGTTATTGATTCATTGGCCGAATCTGTCTCACTTGTTTTCAAATGGAGGTTATGAATGAGAGGAAGGAGGTACAAGATTACGTTTATGCTAAATTATATATATGTGGGAGTGTAGTTTGATATTGTACAAAAGGTAATATGTGGGAGTATGGTTTGATATTGTACAAAAGTAATATGTGGAAGTACAGTATAGTTTGATATATGTAAGGTAATATGTGGTAGTATAGTTTGATATTGTACAAAAGGTAATATGTGGGAGTATAGTTTCATATTTATGTCGAAGGCGTGTATATCTGAAATGGACAAGCTAAGTTTGTAATCTAATGGTTCAGAACTTCGCAGAGGTTTGCAAGACGGTAGTAAGCTTGGTTGTCGTAGATTTGAGGTCACTAGTTTGACGTTGATTTATTTCTGGTTGTCATTGTTTTCCGCGTGCATATTGAAGAAACGAATAAATGTTACATTGTCGTCCTCTACACTTCTATAATAGATGGGACGTAATAATAAATTTATTAATTTTATGTATTGTTTGTCCAGACATGTTCAGGAGAATGCACGTTCTTGCAATGTAAATACAATACACTTAGACCAAACACACTGCATAGGGGTACATTTAATTTGCCCCATAGCCACTGCAAGACATGTTCAACCCCCAAAAAACTTAATGATAATTGATTTTTTTTAAGCCATAACGGGTTATGAGTCGAAGCAATTGAAGTTGCATTTCTTGGGGCTTTTGAGTACGCCACGTCATTGTCAATTGTTTTATATGTCAATCCATGTCATTGTGCTAATAGTTATTGATATTATATGTTATTAATCAATCTATATGTGCTTATTACTATGTGCTATATTTAATATTTTTACAATTATTTTAAAAATAATATCATATTTATATATATTATTATTTATTATATATCTTTGTTAGAAGTTATTAAATATACAATTAATGTACATATTACATATTTTAACACAATTAATTTATATATATTTATGTGTATTATCATCAATTCTTTTACTATATTAATCCACTTCATTGTGCTTACAATTATAGATATTATATGTTATAGTTCAATCTATACATGCTTATTATTATGTGCTTTGTTTAATATTTGTACATTTATTTTAAAATTAATATTATATTTATATTTACTATTATTTATTATATATCTTTGTTAGAAGTTATTAAATATAATATATATTTTAACACAAACAACATTATATATAACTAGTTATACTTATTATTATATAAAATATTTTTCAAATATAGTTTTTTAGTATTATTATATTATATTTTATATAATGTAAATTATTCAATTTATTTTGAAATTAATCTTATTAGTTGTGGATGGAACATTAAAAATTATTAATGTAGTCTATGGAATGTTTGGTGCATTAATATAAGATATATTTTTCCAAAAAACTTACCATAGATTTATATTCTCATAAATTAATTAGGAAAAAAAAATAGAAGTGTAATAATGAGTTTTTTTAACCAAATGAAATAAACATTTTTTTTAATGTTTGAATCAATTTTTACCCATCTTTTAGTTAAGCTAACCCGATTCCCATCAGTAAGATTCTTTTAATGTTTAACATATGTCTTATTTTTAAAAGGATATTTACCAATTATCTAAATATATGATTTTTATTTAAAAATATACATAGTATGGAATATACGGTTCATTATATCTTTATTTAATAATAAATTATATTTTATTAAAGAAATTATTTTTAAAATAATACTCTCTCTCTCTCTCTCTCTCTAACAATGATATAATTATAGTATTGAATTATTCTATAAAATAGATAAATAAGTAAATCATATATATATATATATATATATATATATATATATATATATACAATTCTACATATTAATTTNCTCTCTCTCTCTCTCTCTCTCTCTCTCTCTCTCTCTCTCTCTCTCTCTCTCTCTCTCTCTCTCTCTCACACACACACACACACACACACACACACTCACACACACACACACACACACACACACACTCATGTTTGGAAGGTGCATAGCTTTTTTTAAGGATGCATAGTTTTTTTTAATATAATGCAAAAGAATTCTACAAAAGAAAGCAACAATGACTGCCATTATAAATTATAACAGGTGTCACAAAAAAATAGAAAAAACAAACACTGGTCAGTTGGAACAACAACCATGAACAATACAAGGTACAATGTATACCAAGTATTAACATCAGTTGAGTACATTTGATTTGAAGTTGTCACTTCTAAAACCTTTGTTACACAAATAAAATTATTTTCTAAATGACATACCACTTCATCTCATGTTCTATACAAATGTTTGCAAGTAATAGTCTATTGAGAAAAACCTAATTGACCTTCCAAAACTTTTCAACAACGTATCCATTGCAAACCAAGGTGCAATTGCTAGTTTGTGTGTGTGCGTTAGAGAGTATATTAGTATAAAAGATATATGATTTTTATTTATCAACTTTATATAAAAAGATATTACAGATATAGTATATGAGGATTTCATTTTTTGTGTATAATATATTTCTTATTGTATTTGATAATATATTACATAATATACAAAAAAGGAATATTTTGTAACAAATTAAAATTTGTTTGGAATTACATTATGTAATAATTTTTGGCACTCGATAATCTTCTGGATTACATTGTGTAATAATTATTCATACCAACCAAAAAATGCAGTTAAGGTTTTATCACAAGTATCCTAAGTTTCAACATCGACACATAAGAACACTGCCAAAGTGCCTATGAATTTAAAGGTGTTAATGTTTAACAACACCACATAATATCATTATAAAAAAATGATGAGGAGCGAGAGAGGAGGAGCTAGGGTTTCTTCTTCTTGTAGATTACCCTCTGCGTCTGCTTTGGATGGGGAAGAAGCGGAGGTCGATCTGGGTGGAGAGGGAAAATGGGTCTCCTCCACCGTGGTGGTGTTTGGGGGTGCTACTCGTTTATGGAGGCGTTATTTGGTCCTCTTTAGGGGGGATCAACAAACCCATTCTTTGTGTGTAGAACAACAATATGCATCTTATGATGGGCGAAAATAGTGGGGGGGGGGGGGGGTTNGGGGGGGGGAGTTTGAGTTGTAGGGATTCTTGCAGTGTCGACTCTTACCCAATTGACCTTCCACACCTCTTCGGCGTACCCATTGCATACCAACGTGTGATTGCTAGTATATAATGGGCCTTTATGTACATTAACCAGCATGAGATACAAATCAGATTGGAGGCTTTCTCACTCAGAAAAGAAAAAATAATAATAATGAGAAAAAACAAATATACACGTGTTGCTTTTATTTGATTTTAACACATAATGTCATTTGATGCCTTTCATTTATTGTACATATTTAGATTAAAGACATATAAGACATTTGAGTGAAGGAGAGAAACAGGGAAAGTTAAAATAGGAGCTCGGCAGAGGAAAGAAGCTAATAAATTTTCCTACAAACACGAGCATTCTTCTACAATCTTATTTTTGTGGATGAAACACTAAAAATTATTAATGTAGTCTATGGAATATTTGGTGCACCAATATAAGATATATTTTTCTAAAAAAAATACCATAGATTTATATTCTCATAAAAAAAATAGAAGTGTAATAAAGAATTTTTTTAACCAAATGAAATAAACATTTTTTTTTAATGTTTTAATCTCTTTTTGTTTGAATCATTTTTTACCCATCTTTTAGTTAAACCAACCTCATTCCCATTAGTAAGATTCTTTTAGTGTAACATATGTCTTATTTTTAAAAGGTTATTTACCAATTATCTAAATATATGATTTTTATTTAAAAATATACATAATATGGAATATATAGTTCATTATATATTTATTTAATAATAAATTGTATTTTATTAAAGAATTTTTTTTAAAAACTCTCTCTCTCTCTCTCTCTCTCTCTCTCTCTCTCTCTCTCTCTCTCTCTCTCTCTCTCTCTCTCTCTATCTCTCTCTCACACACACACACACACACACACACACACACACACACACACACATGTGTTTGGAAGATGCATAGTTTTTTTTAAGGACACATAGTTTTTCATTTATATAATGGAAAATAATTCTACAAAAGAAATCAACAATAACTGCCATTATAAATTATAACAGGTGTCACAAAAAAAAAAAACAAACAAACACTTGTCAGTTGGAACAATAACCATGAACAATACAAGGTACAACGTGTACCAAGGATTAACATCAACTGAGTACAGTTGATTTGAAGTTGTCAGTTCTAATACCTTTGTTGCACAAATAATATTATTTTCTAAATGACATAGCACTTCATCTCATGTTCTATACAAATGTTTGTAAGTAATAGTCTACTGAGAAAAACCTAATTGACCTTCCAAACCTTTTCAAGAGTGTACCCATTGCATACCAAGGTGCAAATGCTTGTGTGTGTGTGTGTGTGTGTTAGAGAGTATATTAATATATGTGTATAGAAGATATATTATTTTTATTTATCAACTTTATATAAAAAGATATTTAAAATATAGTATATGAGGATTTCATTTTTTGTGTATAATATATTTCTTATCGTATTTGAAAATATATTACATAATATACTAAAGGAATATTTTGTAAAAATTAAAATTTGTTTGGAATTACATCATGTAATAATTTTTGGCGCTTGACAATCTTCTAGATTATATTGTGTAATAATTTTTGACACCAACCAAAAATTGCAGTTAAGGTTTTATCACAAGTATCCTAAGTATCAACATCAACACATAAGAACACAGCCAAAGTGCCTATGATTTTAAAGGTGTTAATGTTTAAAAACACCACATAATATCATTATCAAAAAATGATGAGGAGCGGGAGCGGAGGAGCTAGGGTTTCTGTTGCTTGTAGAGGACCCTCTGCATCTGCTTTGGATGGGGAAGAAGCGGAGGTTGATCGGGATGGAGAGGGAAAATGGGTCTCCTCCACCGTGGTGGTGTTTAGGGGTGCTACTGGTTTATGGTGGCGTTGTTTGGTCCTCTTTAAGGGGGGGATCGACAAACCCATTCTTTGTGTGTGGAACAACAATATGCATCTTATGATGGGCGGGAACGGTTGGGGGGGGGGGGGGGGGGNGGGAGTTTGAGTCGTAGGGCTTCTTGCAGTGATGACTCTTCCCCAATTGACTTTCCACACCTCTTCGACCTACCCATTACACACCAAAGTGTGATTGCTAGTATATGATGGGCCTATATGTGCATTAACCAACATGAGATACAAATAGGATTGGGAGCTTTCACACTCAAAACAGAAAAAATAATAATAATGAGACAAAACAAATATACACATGTTGCTTTTATTTGATTTTGACACATAATGTCATTTGATGCCTTCCATTTATTGTACATATTTAGACTAAAGACATATAAGACATCTGAGTGAAGGAGAGAAACAGGGAAAGTTAAAATAGGAGCTCGGCAGAGGAAAGAAGCTAATCAATTTTCCTACAAACACGAGCATTCTTCCACAATCTTCCCGGCCTGCAAAAGTAGCCTTCATGAGGAGCACAATGGATGTCTTCCCTGCACTTGCACAACTTCTCCACTGCGCACCTCTCCCTAAACACCTCCACTCTTTTCCCTCGAATTCCCAGCACTCTCTCTATCCAATCATTAGAAAACACCCCATTTGGATCAAACCTCTTCTTCACCTTCAAAAAGCTCCTTAAACTTACAGTCTTGGCAGCCAATCCTTCAAACAGATGGCCTCCTGACTTCCCCCAATGGAGACTTCCACCATATTTCTCAATAATCATCTGCTCAATCTCCTGGTAAAAGTCCATATTCCATGTGGGACTAAATGCCTGTCGAGAACGAGGATAACTGATCTCGAACGTAAGCATGTCATCGGTAGGGCCAAGGTAAGACTCAGATTTTTTCATGGTACGGATAAGGATTCCATTGAGTGCACACATTGCCTGCGGGTTCAAATCCCTCAGAGCTTTGATGTCTTTCATGGCGGCGCCCGCCACCCTGAGAGGCACTCGCAGCTCCATGTCGTAGGACAGGCTGCCATGCACACGTCGATCCCACTCGCATATGGATTTGTTTGATCCGATGATTTTGTCGGCCATGCAAGCGCTGTCGTTCTCTTGCTTGCGTCCGTACACCTGACAGCCGCCACTGGATTGCATGAGGTGGTTGAAGCCCACGACGGGGTTACCGGTGAAGGTTACGCCGTCGTTGAGGTAGCCGTCCCCGTTGGCGGCTCTGCTGTACATGGATGTCGCGCTCGCGTTGCACAGTTCCTCCAGGTCGCCTTCCCTTGCGATTCTTTCGTCTGCAGTGTGCACACACACCATCAAACATATGTAAGTAAATTGTATGTATATTATTTTTGTGTTTTTATGTACATCATCTTTATATCTCTTATACAAGAGTAGAATGTCAACATTGATTGTAATTGTCAGATTTGGTGACACTCGTCATCATTTTGAATAGGAATATAGATTGAAATGCAAAAGTCAATATAATATGGTTGATTGTGTCATAGACCGTTTTTAAATTTCTAATCATTAAAAGCTTTTCTTTTTTCATTCTTTCCTTCTATGAAAGAGATGAGATGCAAAGATGGATGGTCTTCAAGGAAAGAACTTGTGTTTTGTATAAGAAAATAGTGGTTGAAATTGAACAACGCTTCATCATATTTAGTGTTTGAGGATATCCTTATTATGTTTGAAAACAATTTTAAAATGGGTAGTTTGAGTGAGTAATTTGAAGAGTCAAGACATTACAAAACAATTGAGTTTTTGATCAAGATTCATATTAGAAGAACAAATATCAAAAAGACTGTGATAATGTGTTGATGTTGTGTATCTTGGCCCTTTAGACTGCTTGGGCTTGTAGATATCAGTAAAGTCCATTCATTCATTCACAACTCCTGTCAAAAGTGAGTGTGTGTGTGAGTGTCTATCTATCTACCTACCTATATAGAATTTTGTCAATGTTTTAGATAACACTTTGTGATAAATCATCCAGATGATAACAAGCAAATGAAGGAGAAAGATGATTGTTTCCACACCATCTTCCTCTTTTTGTCTAGTCTTGGTGTGAAAACAATCATCTTTCCCCTTTACTTGCTCTTTATCATTCTGATTATAAATCATGAAATGAGATCTAATGCATTGATCCAAATCAATTTTACACAGTTGAATCACAAATCATAATGACAAAAGTGTGATTGAAACTAAATGACCCTTCATCATTATATTCAGTTTGAAAATAGTTTGAAGATGGATGACTTGAATGACATATTTGAGGAGACAAAACCCCACAAAACAGCTAATTCCTACCAAGATTAACAAAAGTGTTATTGAATTGTATGGCTCTTCATCATAAAATGTATAGCATATGAGGATATCTTTATTCAATTTGAAAATAATTCCAAGGTGAGCTGTTCGAATTAGCTATTTGACGAAGCAAGACCCCACAAAACAATTGATGTCGTATTCAAGATTCATAGTTAAAAAATTGTTGGTGAGAAGAATTGGCCTGACTGTGAGTTCGGCCTGAATGTGTTAATTTTATGTAGTTTGATTCCTTAGACAACTTGTGAAAGTCATTGAAAATCATTTAATTCACAATTCTTTGTCAATCTATATAACTAACATGGATAGATATACTTTTCGTTTTTGGTAGATGGTTTTATACAAATCTATTGATGTGTAGTTATTCCGGAGCACGAGCTATAGGCTTAACCTCTTCGACTAAGAACTAACAAGTATTCATTCCACCAAATTCATCCAAAACACAATCCTGACATCAAATAAAATTGTAAAGCATTAAATGTTAACTGTACTTACAATTGGCGGCGTTCTGCTCGGCGCGAAGCACGGTTGTGGGCTGATAAGCAGCCTTATTGACCCCCTCGCCGGGAACATGAACAGAAACCCTATCCACCCTCTCCATCAGAGCCTTCCCAAACGCCACGTACCAGTATATCTTCCCAAACTCATGCGCCCTCCAGAACTTCTCAAGCCCATCCTCAAGCCCATCATCCTCCTCAAGACTCACAGAAATAGAGCGCTTGAACATGGGCTCAAGACCAAAGGTAATCTCCGAGATAACACCCAGACTCCCCAGCGACAAACGGGCAGCTTTCAAGTCCGGATCATCCTCCCTCACCTCTACCACTTTCGCATACCCCTGAGAAGCAGGAGCAGGAACAACCAATCTCATGCCCACAACATATTCATCGATAACTGAGCCCTTCCCCACAATTCCACTTCCATGTGCACCCGTTGAAATACACCCCCCTGCAGAAACTCCATCCCAGGAGGTTAATGTCGGCAGCGCCAGTCCTTCCTTTGCGGCTTCATCGATCACATCTCTCATCAGAGCGCCCGATTGGACCGTTATAGTCGGCGCACGTGCACTGGCATTTATCCGAATGATTGAATCGTAGTGTCTGGTGGAGATAATGAGGCCGCCGCCACCCACGCATGCAAGCTTTGGGTGGCTGTGAGCCAAGTCGCTCACCACGTTTATCTTCTGCTTCTTTTTCACGGCCTTGGCGACGGCGGCGAGAAGCTGCTTTTCAGTCGTGGGGAATGCAGAAGTGGCGGCGTGGCATTCTGAGCGATCTTCCCAGAAACCCTGGTTGTTGAAAACTTTGCATCCCTTTTCTGAGCTGCTGCATTCTACCGTTGGTGGTGGAATGCACGCCGCCGCCAGGCGTGCAAATAGCACAAGTACTATAACGTACGCCTCAATTTTCATCTTTGTGAATGAGGAATTGAATGCTACAAATGAGGTCCTCGGTAGGATTTTATAGTGCTAGTTTTTTCAGAAAATTTGATGTTGTAATCTCGACATAAAAGAGTCAATCTTGCACACCCGAAGCTTCTACAGAAGCGTGTCGATCATAAAATCTGACTACAAACCTTATCCTTTTTCTGTCTGTATTTTTCCATATTGTCGGCCGCTCTATTCAAATCTCTACTTATCACGGCGGACCGGACTCTTATTTTTTATCCAGTTCAG
The DNA here is from genome assembly GCA_018584345.1 of Thuja plicata. Classification (NCBI taxonomy): domain Eukaryota; kingdom Viridiplantae; phylum Streptophyta; class Pinopsida; order Cupressales; family Cupressaceae; genus Thuja; species Thuja plicata. The sequence continues at coordinate 2,082,950 of MU224206.1, forward strand.
TTCTTGATAATGCACATGATTGAATTCTCTTCCTATACGGGACTGTATGCCAAAATTAGGAAGCAGATTGGGATAAAGCAGAATAACAAATGGACATTGGCATTGATTTGTAAGATTGTATATGGATAATAAAGAGATAAAAATAATTTTTTGTCTGAAATATTTCATGTGAATAAAGTGTTGGCGTAGTGACAATATTTACGATGAGATCCCTTTCCACTATCAGTACATGTTTTTGGTGTGATCAAATTTACATCGTATAAGAGCGAAGGTCATCGGTTCGAGTCTCTCGAGCCCTAGACCCTTCGTCTACGTAAGTTGGGTTTATTAGACCCTTTGTCCGCGTAAGTTCGGTTTATCAACATGGTACGTCGTGCGTACAAATCCCACATGGTAAAGGGTTGTATCCGGTTCTATCGTGTGGGGGGTGTTGGCGTAGCGACTATATCCATGATGAGATCCCTCTCCACCACTACTTTTGGTGTGATGGTCAAATCTACACAAAGTAGGTTGGTTGAAAAAAGTTACATTATATCAAACAGTTTAACTCTTTGAGTGAGCATGATGAAGAAGATTATATAAGAGCGACAATTAAGAAAAATGCTAGACTTCTGGTTGCCAAAATCAGAATTAGATCCCACTATCTTAAGTGTGAGCCGCGTAGATGGGCTCTTCCCAATGAGGAGTAGGAGAAAAGAGTTTTTGTTTTTTTGCAATAAAGAGCCCATGAAAACTGAATGGTACTTCATTTTTGAGTATGAGGATATCCGTGCCCAATATAAGGACAACTTGAAGGTGAGTACTCTAAATGATAATTTAGACTATATCCATGATGGCATAGCGACTATATCCATGATGGCATAGCGACTATATCCATGATGAGATCCCCTTTGTCTGCGTAAGTTCGGTTTATCAACATGGTACATAGTGGGTGCGAATCTCACATTGTAAAGGGTTGTATCCGGTTGTATCGTGTCGGGGGTGTTGGCGTAGCGACTATATCCATGATGAGATCCCTATCCACCACTACTTTTGGTGTGATGGTCAAACTACACAAAGTAGGTTGGTTGAAAAAATTCACATTATATCAAATAGTTTAACTCTTTGAGTGAGCATGATGAAGAAGATTATATAAGAGCGACAATTAAGAAAAATGCTAGACTTCTAGTTGCCAAAATTAGAATTAGATCCTACTATCTTAAGTGTGAGCCGGGTAGATGGGCTCTTCCTAATGAGGAGTAGGAGAAAAGAATTTTTGCTTTTTTGCAATAAAGAGCCCATGAAAACTAAATGGTACTTCATTTTTGAGTATGAGGATATTCATGCCCGATATAAGGACAACTTGAAGGTGAGTAGTTTAAATGATAATTTAGACTATATCCATGATGACATAGTGACTATATCCATGATGAGATCCCCTTTGTCAGCGTAAGTTTGGTTTATCAACATGGTACGTAGTGCGTGCAAATCCCACATGGTAAAGGGTTGTATCTGGTTCTATCGTGTGGGGGGTGTTGGTGTAGCGATTGTATTCATGATGAGATCCCTCTCCACCACTACTTTTGGTGTGATGGTCAAATCTACACAAAGTAGGTTGGTTGGAAAAATTCACATTATATCAAATAGTTTAACTCTTTGAGTGAGCATGATGAAGAAGATTATATAAGAGCAACAATTAAGAAAAATGCTAGACTTCTGGTTGCCAAAATCAGAATTAGATCCCACTATCTTAAGTGTGAGCTGGGTAGATGGGCTCTTCCTAATGAGGAGTAGGAGAAAATAATTTTTGTTTTTTTGCAATAAAGAGCCCATGAAAACTAAATGGCACTTCATTTTTGAGTATGAGGATATCCGTGCCCAATATAAGGACAACTTGAAGGTGAGTAGTCTAAATGATAATTTAGACTATCCATGATGGCATAGCGACTATATCCATGATGAGATCCCCTTTGTCCGCGTAAGTTTGGTTTATCAACATGGTACGTAGTGGGTGTGAATCTCACATGGTAAAGGGTTGTATCCGGTTGTATCATGTAGGGGGTGTTGGCGTAGAGACTATATCCATGATGAGATCCCTCTCCACCACTACTTTTGGTGTGATGGTCAAACTACACAAAGTAGGTTGGTTGTAAAAATTCACATTATATCAAATAGTTTAACTCTTTGAGTGAGCATGATGAAGAAGATTATATAAGAGTGACAATATAAGAGTGACAATTAAGAAAAATGCTAGACTTCTGGTTGCCAGAATCAGAATTAGATCCCACTATCTTAAGTGTGAGCTAGGTAGATGGGCTCTTCCTAATGAGTAGGAGAAAATAATTTTTGTTTTTGCAATAAAGAGCCCATGCAAACTAAATGATACTTCATTTTTGAGTATGAGGATATTCGTGCCCAATATAAAGACAACTTGAAGGTGAGTAGTCTTAATGATAATTTAGACTATATCCATGATGGCATAGCGACTATATCCATGATGAGATCCCCTTTGTCTGCGTAAGTTTGGTTTATCAACATGGTACGTAGTGGGTGAGAATCTCACATGGTAAAGGGTTGTATCCGATTGTATTGTGTAGGGGGTGTTGGCGTAGCAACTATATCCATGATGAGATCCCTCTCCTCCACTACTTTTGGTGTGATGGTCAAATCTACACAAAGTAGGTTGGTTGAAAAAATTCACATTATATCAAACAGTTTAAATCTTTGAGTGAGCATGATGAAGAAGATTATATTAGAGTGACAATTAAGAAAAATGCTAGACTTTTGGTTGCCAAAATCAGAATTAGATCCCACTATCTTAAGTGTGAGCCGGGTAGATGGGCTCTTCCTAATGAGGAGTAGGAGAATTTTTTTTGTGTTTTTCGCAATAAAGAGCCTGTGAAAACTTAATGGTACTTCATTTTTGAGTATGCAGCATATGAGGATATTCGTGCCCTATATAAGGACAACTTGAAGGTGAGTAGTCTAAATGAGCTATTTGAGGAGGCAAGACTTCACAAAACTGCAGGCTTCTTGATCGAGATCCACAATAAAAAGACTAATAATGAAAAGAAATTGAAAATTGTTGATGTTGCTACTCTTGACCCCATAGACTTATAATATTTTAGAAGTCATTAAAACTCATTTATTCATTTATTTATTATCAGTATATAGATAGGTTTAAATGATGTATTATCTTATTTCAATTGAAATAGAAGAAATAGTGTTATTCATAAGTGTTGTTGTTTATCAACTTCCGTTTCTAGTTCTAACATAGACTTCAAGGTGCAAACTCAGATGAGTATGAATGGGATTCAGGTCTATCTTCAGCTGACTTTATGCTTATCACAATCATATTTCTATATTTAATTGTATAGAGATTAGTGTTCAAAGATTTTTTGAGGGATATCGTCAGAGATAGCGTTCGAAGTTTTCTTAAAGACGACTTCTTCCCATGTCTTGATTGATAGAAATCGCTCTCACTTACATCCATTCCTTGTTTGTACATCAGTTAATACCCATGAAAAACCAACTACAATCAATGAACAAAATTATATGAAGAAATCTAAATTAAAAAACATTATCGTTGTACAAGAAAGTCGTTCAGAAGAAGATAAGGAGCTCATAAGTCTAGGGTGGATGCAATCCATGGAATTAGCAACTTGTAAAATTGTTTTGAGAAAATGTGTTAACTTCAAAAAAGGTGTGTATTCACAACGAAGGGAAAACTTTTGGTGCCGCCCACGTTCAATTTCGCGGAATTTGTATTTATTTAATACTTCATGGTTGATGACCAAAACTCTGTTAAACGTCAATGGATATGGTGGACCTCCTTATATTAAAGATGCGTGTCTTTACATATCTTCTTTAAGATAGATTTTAAGATTTCTTTTTCAAAAAATGTATTAGATCACTCATTCAAATTCCATTATTAGTTGTTTAAATATATTTTCTCGCATTACTATTATTATTATTTTTAAGTAAAAGTGAGTACCTGCTGTATATATTATATATTTATAAACTGGTTGGAAGGCTCATTCGGGAAAGAACTAGCAAGAAAATCCGAAATCCTTGCCCATTACATAGTATTAATACAATTTTTGACTAACGGACAAATACATGAGGTTACAACATCCAAACTACTAGAAGCAGCCAAAGGCGAACTAAACAAGACAATACACATTGAAAATGCAGCACCAACCCGCAATACAAATTCCAGTTAATAGGAACCAACCACCCAAAATAGTGTGGCCCCTGGCTAATAATGATGAGAGAAGCATTTAAACAAAACTTTACCCCTATATCCCACCTATTCCTCCATGGCATTCGGGTCCGCAGAATCAAATTCTGGTTGTGCTCTTGGAGTCCAACCTGAGTGACCGCCTACGGCTTCGTCCTGCTAGAAACCTTGTGGTTTTGACTCCCAACCCGACAAGCTAACATCTCCTCGTACATGCATTTTTATTATTACTTAGAGGTATTGTTTGACATATAATTATCCTACACTCATCATATATTCATAAAATAAGTTATTAGGAATCTACTAATGTGAAACTGATTAAATTATGATTTTTTGAGAGAGATTTTGAGAATTTACAAATAAAAGATTATAAGTCCGTAAACCATTTTTTAAGTCAAATTATGAATGTTAATCAAATTAGATCACATGAGGAAAAAACCAATGATCACAAAGTTGTAGAAAATTATTAAGAAACTACTTAGTAAATTTGATGATGTCATTGTCGCAATTAAAGAATCCAAAGAGCTGACACAATTATCTATAGATGAGTCGATGAGCCCATACAATGCTTTTGATCAACCACAATTACTATGTAAAATGCATTGTAGGATAACCATGGAAGGGTGACATTTGAGGGCCAATAGTCTAGAAAGCTATATTATGCTAGGTGGGTGATGTGCTACATAATTTCCAAAAATGAGCATAAAGCTTATTGATAATTTAAAGAAAGTAAGGTGTGTGCATTATAAGAACCCCCATTAAAATAATTACATGGTGTTAGGTGAAAGTTATTTTAAAGGGACAAATGAAGGATGTTGCACGATGAAACACATAATTGTATGCTCAAGGAATGCCATCACATATTCTAGGGATGTCACACAAAAGAATTCACCACTTTTGCAATAACATTGAGGGATCCACAAATTTGGGGTTAATATAAATATGATAATAAATTATATCATTAGAATTAGGGTTTGTAAAATCATCATTCTCCAAGTATAGTGGAAGTACAAGAACAATGAAAAAAATCACATGAAAAAAGACAAACATATTTTTTAGGTCAACATGAAAGAGGCCTCAATGATAATGAAGAGATAAAAAAGTTTGAACTTGCATATGGACAAATTAGGCTGGTCAAAGAAAAAAACACATTATATCAAAGATTTTAACCCCTTGGGAAAGCATGATGAAGAAGACTACCTAATAGCCACAATAAAGGAAAGGCTATTTCTGGTTGTAAAAATCAAAACTGAATCCCACCATCTTAGATGCGAGATACGCGCATGGGTTGTCTTAAGGAGGAGTGAGGTGAAAAGAACTTTGTCTTTTCTATAATAAAGGGGTGGTGGAAACTAAATGACACTTCATCTTTGACAGTGCAACATATGAGGATATTTGTGCACAATATAAGGACAATTCGAAGGTGAGCAGTCTAACTAAGCTATTTGAAAAAGAAAGACCTCTCAAAATAGTGGACTTCTTGATCAAGATCTACAACAGGATAACAATGAAAATGACTTGAAAAATATTAATGTACTACTCTTAATCTTATAAAATGATGATTTGTGACCCAAATATCTATATCAAATCAAATTTATTGATCACCACATTTTTATTGCACAAAAAGAAAAAAGGATGAAATCAATTAAAATCAATAGTCAATGATACTAACCTAACATGATGCTTTAAATCTGCTAGTTCGTGATTCATGTTCGAAAGCATTATAAAAAAATGTTGGTACCCATTCAAAAGATCTCATGGGTGTTCTCTCAAGAATCCTTTCAAAGTTGTATTTGTTCCTAGACTCTGAAGGTGGCTTTTGTTTCTTGTTTACGAGAAACTTTTGTTGTTTTAGATTAAATCTATGTACCCTGTTTCATTATGGTTTTGTAGATTATAAAACATCAATCAATCTTTCTTTCTTTTTCAAAGTACCTTGTTGTATCATCCCTATGTCAGTTTGTTGTATCCTAATATTTACTTAATATTTTATTTAGTTTCTCCCATTCACTTCTTTCATTTGAAATTATTGCTTTTTCACATTTGTTGATAGCTTGATAAAGAAGATAAATGTCTATGGGTAGATATGGTCTATCCACATTATAATATTCTAGCTAGGGGCTTATTTTGATGCAATAGTTTTTACCATCATCATTGAGTCACTTTCAGTTTTATTTGTTATATGCACATGTTTTAATTCTAAGGGTGTCCTGACCTCCACTTTGGTGTTAGTCCTATTGAGAAAATTTATTGCAATAGACCAACATATTTCATCCATGCGATCACATACAATGAAACTTAAACACAAGCAAACATAGTCGTGTTAAATGAAATTTATTATTATTTATATTTAATCCTTCTATTTTATAGATTTGAAAAAAATACATTATTATTTTGTTAAATTCTTCACAAAATTGTGAGATTCTTGATCAAGATCCAGAACAGAAAGACTCATACTACTCTTGATCCCAAAAATTAATAGTCTCGTAGACTATTAAAACTTATTCATTCATTCATTCATTTTTTATTATTCGTATATATAAATTTAAATCATTTATTATTTTGTTTCAATCGAAGTACAAAAATTAGTGTGTTATATTGGTCTTTGTTTATCAACTTCATTTTTGTAGTTCTTGTTGATGACAATTATTCAATTGTGTATTGTCATTAATGTTTACACAAATGTAGTGATGTTTACCCAAATGTCTAATCCTATCCGAGCACAGTCAGTGTATGCCAAGCTCTCTCGAGCATTGAAGAAGACCAAAGTGATTTTTAGTTCTAACCGAGTTCACTCAGGCATTACAGTATTGGTCGGGCATTGAAGGATTTCAGTATTAACCGAGTTATGCTTTTAGTGACAACCGACTAACAACAGTTTATATTTTATGGTTAATTGGTTATATGCAGCCGACAGACTTAAGTTTCATTGATTATTTGAAAGGTTATTAAGGCCGACTTGACAAGGCTTATATATATATATATATATATATATATATAAAAGGTCAAGTTTGATTTGAATGTGTGTGAGATGTGTGTGTTTATGACATGAAGAGTGGAGGCAAAATCAAATGGGATTCCGATTGAGAACAGAACATACATAGCTGCAACAAAATATTCGAACAGTGAGGATCAAGTCTTATAAGCTAGAGCAGAGTTCTGAATCAGAAAAGATAGTTGCTTCGACAAACAGGTCAATCCATTGTTACTCTCTAACAATTGTAGCAGTGATCCAAAATCTCTTCACAGAGTATACTTAACAGTCTTTTGTAAATCCTCTCACAAGATGACATTTCTACATTGAAGTGTTTGAAGACCTCTAACAAGGCCACTCGTTACAGGGTGATTAAATCCTCTAACAGGGTCACACCTAACAGTGTGTTATTGTAACCTTTAACAGGGTTGGTTCCTAACAGGGCTCACTTCAGAAGAGTGAAAAACAGTAACTAGTTGCAATTGGTGGTTTTTCCCATATTGGGTTTCCACATTAAATCTTGGTGTTATCTATGTACATTTTATTTTCTTTATAGTTTATGTTTCTACAATTAATCACTAAAGGATAATCACATTTAATATCTTAAGATTCGCTATGTTAACCGAGTGATAGTAGAATATCTGTGTTAACCGAGCAACAGTGAAAAGTTTGTTTAAGACATCTAAGGGAATTGAATTTGTTTTTGTGGTAACTGATTCACCCCTCCCCTCTCAGTTACTCAACTCATTTATAACAATTGGTATCAGATTTGTTGGTAATTTCAGGGAAGGTTTTAAGGCCTAAGCTAAAGATCAGAGATGTCTTACAGAAGGGAGATCTCTAAGCTTAACAAATATAACTTTGTTGCATGGAAAGCTTTGATGAGGCTACATCTATCTACTACTGGAGACACTGGTTTGCAATTCCTAGATTGTAAGTATGTGGAACCGCCGAGACCTATGTTTGTTGAACAAATGATGGACATGAAGAATCAAAACATAATGATGATTGATATAGCTTCTTCACTCAACTATGCAAAATTTGATGAAGTCAAGGACTCTCCTACTGCCTATGATATAATGTGGAAGAAACTACATGATATACACATGGAGGAGATGACAATGTAAAGAGAGCCAAAGAAGAAAGTCTCAGAGGTCAGTTTGATCAGATGAAAATAAAAGAAGGAGAAAATATTACAAAATACAGTGAAAGAATCAAGAAAAGTGTCAGTGCCATTAGAGCTGCCAATGGAACAATTGAAGACAAAACAATGGTTAGTAAGGTATTGATAAATTTTCTTCCTATATATGCTATTAGATTTTTAGATATTCAAGAGATGAGGTTCAGTAATGATATAACTCTAGATGCATTGGTTGGAAGGCTTACAACTTTTGAGTTGGATAACTTTGACAATTACTCTCCTAATCCTAGCAATTTTGAGTCTGCATTCAAAGCTAAATTAAACCTTGGTAAGATGAAGGGAAAATAGATTGATAGTGACAATGATGATTAATCTGATGATGAAGATCTAGAAATCATTGAAGCATTACTTGCAAAGAGAGCTGCCAAAGGAAAGTACAAAGGAAGAGTACCATTGATTGTCTTTTCATGTAATGAAGTTGGTCACATTGCTGCTAAGTGTCTGAACAAAGAAGACCAAGATGAGAAAAAGTTCAACAACTACAAAGGCAAGAAATATTCAAGATTTACAAAATCTACAAGGACAAAGGTAAGAAATCTTGTTATATTTCTAAAGATTCTGATAGTGATGAAGATGAAGATGAAATGGTTACATTGCTATTAAGGATGACTCAGACAATAAAGATAATGAAAAGAACGCACTTTACTCTCATATTAGCAATAATGACACATGGATAATTGATAGTGGTTGTTCTCATCACATGACTGGTGACAAAACCAAATTTGAACATCTTGAGCACTATGATTTGGGAATGATGAAGCTTGCTATGTGAAAGGTAAAGGTTGTATTTCTTTAACTGAAGGAATCAAATGTGATAATGCTTATTGGGTTAAAGGATTAAGGCGTAATCTACTAAGTGTGGCATAGCTTAATAACATGGGTTTCAAGATAGAATTCATGAATGGTAAGGCCAAGCTCTTGGATGGTAAGGGAAACCTAGTTGGAACTGGCAGGCAAACAAAAGGTAATCTATTTTATCTTGTTCTCAATGAAAGTTCATGTTTTATTGCACAAGTAGAAGAAAGCTGGTTATGTCATAAAAGGTTATGTCATGTGAACTTTGATAACCTAGTCAACATAAGCAAGAACAAAAGAGTAAGAGTTATTCCTATTTTGAAGAAACCTAAACCAACAATACACAAACAATGTTAAATTGGGAAGATGGGAAAGACTAGTTTCAAGAGCAAGAATTACCATACAGAAGAAGTCTTGGAGTTAGTGCATACTGATTTGTGTGGACCAATCAGAACAACAAGTTATACAGGTGAGAATTATTTCATTCTATTTTTTGATGACCATTCCAGAATGATGACTGTTATGTTTCTCAAAGAAAAATTAGAATCTTTTTCATAAGTTTAAGTGGTACCTTGCCAGAGTTGAGAAAGAAACATGAAAGAAACTTAAATGCTTAAGATCTGACATAGGAGGTGAATTAATTTCTAATGAGTTCAATGAATTCTGCAATGAAAGAGGAATCAAGAGACAAGTATCTACCCCAGGTACTCCACAACAGAATGGGATAGTAGTAAAAAAGAAACAGATCTATTATGGATTGTGCAAGAGCCTTTATGATTGAAAAGAATGTTGCTATTAAATACTGGAAGGAGGCCATCAACACTGCAATTCACACCTTGAACAAAGTTCAATTGAATAAAGGTACTGAGAAGATACCTTTTGAATTATGCCATGGCTATAAACATAATGTTCATTATTTCAAAGTATTCGGAAGTAACTGTTACATCTTGAAGGAAGCAAGAAATGGAAAATTTTATGTAAAAGGTGATGAAGGTATATTCCTAGGCTACTCTTGCAAAAGCAAAGCATATAAATGTTTGAAACTTGCTACTCATTAAGTCATAGAAAGTATACATGTAAAGATTGATGAGTTTGCAGAGAGAAGTGAAGAATAGAGTAGTAAAGAGCCTGAGGACTACATAAATTTTGTATATTATGAACCTGATACTATACCTAAGACACAAGAAATGTGATTGGACAGAAACCTTTTCAACCATTGAATTCATCTGCACAAATCTTGTTGCAACCTCTGCAACCCGAGCTTCTAACTGAATAAACTGAGTCTCAGCTTGAAGAAATTGAGTCAAAGACAAAGGGAACCGAGTCACATACAGAGGCACCTGAGTCTTAGATAGAGGTGCCTGAGTCTCAGACAGTCAAACCTGTGTACCAGTTGGAAGAGAAGAACATAACTTTTGAACATGGTAAACCAAGTGGATCAAGTCCATAATCAAAGAGGAAGGAACCTGTACTTGCAAAATATGTCAGAAGGCATCATGCACCTGAACAAATAATTGGAGACTAGACAAAAGGTGTAATGACAAGGAACACAATTAAAGGTACATATTTACTTAGTGAAATTGAACCTATAAGATCTATTAAAGATGCATTGAATGATGAAAGATAGATAGAAGCCATGAATGAAGAGATTGAGTTGATAGAAAAGAACAAAACCTGGACTCTTGTACCTAGACCAAAAGACAAGAATGTGATTGGTACTAAGTGGGTTTTCAGAAACAAGATGAATGAAAAAGGTGAAGTCTCTAGAAACAAAGAAAGATTAGTATGTAAAGGATATGCTCAAGAAGTGGGTATTGATTATGGAGAAACCTTTTCTCTTGTTGCAAGACTTGAAGGAGTTAGAACTCTTCTAGCATATGTTGCACACATAGGATACAAGGTATATCAAATGGATGTAAAATCTGCATTCTTGAATGGAATTCTTGAAGAAGAAGTCTCTATTGAGAAACCTAAAGGTTTTGTTTATCCTAGCAAAAGGAATATGGTTTGCAAATCGCACAAAGCCTTGTATGGACAGAAACAAGCTCCTAGAGCCTGGTATGAAAGATTGCACATGGTTACCTAGTAAGTATTGGATTTCAGAGAACTAATGACAATAGTAGTTTGTATATCAAAGAAGGACCTCAGAACAAAATACTATTAGCAGAGATATTTGTTGATGATATACTGTTTACTGGATATGATGATTTATGCAAAGCATTCTCAGAAGATACGAGTAAGGAATTTGAGATGTCTATGTTTGGTGAAATCAAATTCTTTGTTGGTTTACAAGTTTATTAGATGAAGGATGGTATCTACATTACCCAGTCTAAATACATCAAAGAGATATTGAAGAAATTTGGAATGGAAGATTCCAGACCAGTTGGAACACCTATGCCTACTGGACATAATTTGTCTAAGGATGATGATTCAAAGGAAGTAAATCAGTCTACCTACATATCCATGATTGGTAAACTTCAATATGTTGTTCACACTAGACCGGATATTGCATTAGCAGTTGGTATTGTTACAAGGTTTTCAGCTAATCCTAGAGAGAATCATTTGATGGATATCAAAAGGATTATGAGATATCTTAAGCGTACTGAAGAGTATATATTATGGTATAAGAAAGGAGGAAAATTTGATTTGAAGACTTATACTGATGCTGATTGGGTAGGAAGTGTTGATGACAGAAAGAGAACAAGTGGTGGAGCATTATTCCTAGGTAAGAGATTAGTTTTTTGGACCATTAAGAAACATAATTGCATTTCTCAGTCTACAACAGAGACAACAATATGTTGCTACAGCAGTAAATTATTCAAATATCATATGGTTCAAAAAACTGCTGTCAGGTATGAAGGAAGAAATAAAAAAACCAGTCATTATCTATTGTGACAATAGTAGTGCTATTAACATCTCAAAGAACCATGTGATGCATACTAAGACTAAACATATTGCAATAAAGTATCATTTCTTGAGAGAATTGGTTCAGGACAAGGAAGTAAGGTTGGAATATGTGAATACTTAAGAACAAATTGCAGACATATTCACAAAACCATTACCTAAAGATGCATTCTTGTATCTTAGAGGAAAGCTAGGGGTGATTCCCCTAACTGAGGCTCACTAATGGACAGATTAGTGATGCATCAACCGACCTACAAAATAGATTTAACATGTTGATGCAAATATTCAGAGCTCATTGCATATAAATCAGTAAAAATAGGTACATTACAACTTCATTGGATGTGTATTGGATGGTGTCTTTGGCATTGGTTGTCAAAGAGGGAGAGATTATTGATGTCATGTCAAATAATTTATTAAAGGAAAGATTACTGAGGGAGAGATTGATGACAGAGGGAGAAATTTTATCTGAAACAAAGATTAATGTAAGAGGGAGAAATCTATATTTTAGTAATTGTGAAGATAGAGGGAGTTTTCTGGATGAGAATCAGAATGAAGCTAAGGACATTAATAAAATTTGATTCTTATGTCTGTTGCTCTATAATTATTTATGACATGTTGTGTTTCCATCAATGGAAAAGAGGGAGATTGTTGATGACAATTATTCAATTGTGTATTGTCATTAATGTTTACACAAATTTCTAATCCTATCCGAGCAGAGTCAGTGTATGTCAAGCTCTCTCGGGAATTGAAGAAGACCAAAGTGATTTTCAGTTCTAACTGAGTTCACTCGGGCATTAGAGTATTGGTCAGGCATTGAAGGATTTAGTATTAATTGAGTTATGCTTTTAGTGACAACTGACTAACAACAATTTATATTTTATGGTTAATTGGTTATATGCAGTCGGAAAACTTAAGTTTCATTGATTATTTGAAAGTTTATTGATGCCGACTTGACAAGGCTTATCATATATATAAGGTCAAGTTTGGATTGAATGTGTGTGAGATGTGTGTGTTTATGACATGAAGTGTGGAGGCAAAATCAGATGGGATCCTGATTGAGAAAAAAACATACAGAGCTGCAACAGAATATCCAATCAATGAGGATCAAGTCTTTTAAGCTAGAGCAGAGATCTGAATCAAAAAAGATAGTTGCTTCAAAAAATAGGTCAATCCATTAGTACTCTCTAACAATTATAGCAATGATCCAAAATCTCTTCTTTGAGTAGACTTAACAGTCTTTTGTAAATCCTCTCACAAGGTGACATTTCTACATTGAAGTGTTTGAAGAACTCTAACAAGGTCACTCCTTACAGGGTAATTAAATCCTCTAACACAGTTACACCTAACAGTGTGTTATTGTAACCTTTAACAGGGTTGTCTCCTAACAAGGCTCACTTCAGAAGAGTGAAAAATAGTAACTAGTTGCAATTGGTGGTTTTTCCCATATTGGGTTTCCACGTTAAATATTGGTTTTATCTGTGTACATTTTATTTTCTTTATGGTTTATGTTTATGCAATTAATCACTAAAGGATAATCACAGTTAATATCTTAAGATTTTCTATGTTAACCGAGTGACAGTAGAATATCTGTGTTAACTGAGCAACAGTGAAAATTTTGTTTAAGACATCTAAGGGACTTGGATTTTTTTTGTGGTGACTGATTCACCCCTCCCCTCTCAATTACTCAACTCATTTCCAATAGTTCTAACGTGGAGATATGGTGCAAAATTTTAGATGAGTATGAATGAGATTTAGTTCTATCTTCAACTGACCTTAACCAAACAGATTTCTCGGCAACAAATTTCAAGTCAAACTAATTAAATAATTAATAGTGCAACTTATCTCTTCCCTTAAAAAAAACTACTTATCACACTCCAATATTTCTACATTTACCTAATTGTCTTCATATTAGTGTTCAAAGTCTTTTTGGGATGCCATCCTTAAAATTGTCTAGAGATTAGTGTTTAAACTTTTTACGGCATGTCATCCATTCAATTGTCTAGAGATTAGTGCTCAATGTTTTTTTTAAGACTTTCTCCCTTGTCTTGTTTGATAGAAATCGGTCTCATCAATTAATCCCCATGAAAACCAGCTAAAATGGGCAACTACAATTAATAAAAAAATCACATGAAGATCATCTAATTAAAAAACATTATCGTTGTAGAAGAAAGTCATTTGGAAGAAGATAAGGCTTTTCATGCTAATGATGAGATTGATGGCATCAATCCATGGAAGCAACTTGTATTAAATGCTTTGAGAAAATGGGTGTAACTTCAAAATAGTTGAGTTAACAACGAAGGGAATTCATATTCATTCAATGCTTCAGTGTTGATGACCAAAATTGTGTTAAACATCAATGGATATGGTGGACCTTACCATATTAAAGATGTGTGTCTTCTTTAAGATAGGTTTGAATATTTATTAGTCCTGACCTTTTATAGGCAGGGACTGTTGTTTTCGGGTACTTATTCGCAATAAGGCATGCCTAGGAAACCATGCAACTTGCAAAACGTTTCATTTATACTATGGTAGGCACAATATTCTCCATTAAAATGAATTTATGAATTTTAATATATATTTTTTGATTAGCTCTCTTGTATTTTCCTGGTAGTATTAGTAAACAGATTTGTCCTTCAAAAAGATATACAAAGAAAGACCCAAAATGCCCAAATAGAAGAACAAATGCTACCAACAGTTGGATGAGTTATCATTGGATTGATAACTCTCCTCTGAATTGAGAGGTACAAATCCCTCTTATGATTTACAATGAATGAAATAAAGATTATACCTTTAACCAGAAGGCACAGAAGGCACACTAACATCTACTCATAAACATGATGTAAATGCGATTTTCAGATTAAATACGGAGAAAGAAATGAATAAAGACCAACATACCATTGATCTAACTTTCCCAGCACAGAGAAATAAAAAGAAAAGTTAACATCTTATTTTACGAACATATGAGGCATAAAGCCTACT
This sequence comes from Thuja plicata, assembly GCA_018584345.1. Taxonomy (NCBI): domain Eukaryota; kingdom Viridiplantae; phylum Streptophyta; class Pinopsida; order Cupressales; family Cupressaceae; genus Thuja; species Thuja plicata. Next base: position 2,098,022 of record MU224206.1, read on the forward strand.
GACTCCATAACACATACTCGAACTTGACAAAATGAGACAAGACAATATTTAAAAATGACTGGAATCACCAAAAGATTTAATTCAATCGGGAAAAACATATACTAAAACCTAAAAATCAAAATATACATTTCCCCTTTATTCTTAAACATTTGATAAAGTGACCAACATATCAATTATATCCCTGCCACATTCACAAGTCTGGAAAAACAGTCTGCTGGAAAGAAGAAGAACCCAGCTTCATCAAAATCTTCCCAATAAATAATCTTCAGCCCCTTTCCTAGTTAACTGATTCTTGGATACTTTCACCTTGTTCTTTCACTTCCTGTAAATTTTCAGCTTTTATCCAATAACTAATTCTTGATTTTAATTTTCCCTTCACTTCTAATGTTTTTGCTTTTTGATAATTTGATATCATTGTAAACTATTGATTTTAAAGTTTATAAGGATATAACTTAACATATCAAATAAAATTTGGACAAGTGGCATTTGAATATGTTAATCAAGAATAAAAATATTTGTTATGCTGGACAGACTGAAAATATCTTTGACAGAAACAATGTGTCTCCATGCGGGGGGAATAACATTTTATTTCACCGTTGGATCGAGCTCAATTTCATATATGTTTCCAAAATCCTAGTTGTATACAACTTCACCGAAGCGATTGAGAAAATTATGTGGGAGCTGGAAGTTACGCATCTATGAGTACATGTATTTTAAACTGCAGAAAATCTGATTTCTTCATTTTTCTCTTGCATTCTTTCATTTGGCTTATCTGTCAATGCTGAGCATAAATGGAATTGAATTATCCATTAAAATAATCATTAATAAGGTAATTATATCTGTAGGCACCTCTTTGGATGATTCACAATCATCAAATCATGTGTTTTCATTAAAAATCATGCGTCTATTCCTTTTAGTTAACTGGATTGCCAAACTTTTGCAACTTTTGAACTCTGAACCTCAACTTGAATCATTCTGAATGCTTGAAATTGAAACACTGCCCCTTAGTACATTTAAAAAGAAATTAAGCATCATAAAAAGGCATGGACTAGCTACCACCCAAGGCTTGTTACAATTTACACCCGATGGTTGAACCTTGAACTTTGAACTAAAATAGTTCAAGATTTGTAGTTCAACGGGAGGACCAACTTTGCAACACATGTCACTTACTTCACATAACTCAAAAGAAAGAAAAACATGGAAGCCAATAAATGATGAGAAAAAATAGGTGGTAATAATGGCTCTGACTGGGGATTTGGACTGAAAAGGACATGAAGAATCTAGCATCTCTGGTTAAGAAAAAGTAGTGCCTAGCCATTGGGAAATGGAGTTAAAGTCGATAATAGGGACTACTTGCAGAGGGCGGAGGAGAGCAGGGAAAAACACAACAAGCCAATACTAAAGCAGCATAAAAGAAAACACACCAAGACACCTAAATCTAAAGCACAACAAAAATTATTTACAAGGGATAGGCAAGCAACCCATACCTTTGGAGATGCATGTATTTCTCAAGTGAAGCCATTTACCGGTTGAGAGAAGTACTTGTCGGCTCGGAAAAGTGACTGAAATCTAAGAAGTACCATTCCTAATAGCCATATTGCAACCACTGTGAGGAAAGGCCCAACAATAAAATGTGCAAGCCTCTTAAATAGAATGTCAGGCCCAAAAAGCCACTCCACATTGTAAACTTCTGGTTGCAATGTGTTAACACCATGTTGAATAAATTGATCAGCATAAGGAATACCAGTATCTTCCCATGTGACTCTTTGAAAAATAAATAAGAGCCTTGGTAGTGCAACCTTCTTCCAAATTGTGAGTATGATTAGTAACAAATTCCACATTTAAATCTGTATTTGGATCTACAATAATTTTACTTTCAGAAGATGCATCACTATCATTATCTTCAAGACCGAAAGATTCTAGCATGGGATGAGTATCAAATAACTCATTTTCACAATCAAATTTGAATACCTCTAATACAGCTTGTGTATGTGATATTAAAATAGGGGTAAACAAGTTATCCTTACTACCATGCTCTTTTAATGATTTGGGATGCAAATATTCATCATTATCTTTCACATGATCAAATTGGAGAGACTCATAATCCGTTGGTATATCAGGATAAGAAAATCATTCAACTTTCACCAGTACACTTTTCTTTCTCATGCTGGTTTTCTATATTTGTCTGATCAAGACCACTCACAAGAACTGCATTAGATACTTCAAATGCAAAAGAATCAAATTCAGGAAAAGAAACATTTTTCAGAATTTTTTCGTCTAAATTTTTATTTCCAATTACTTTCTTTTGCTTCTCCATCATATCAATCTGATCATCGTTGCTTGCTGGAAAAGCATTAGTAACATCAAATGTAAAAGGCTCAAAATCTGAAAAGGAAATACTTTCAGGTAAGCTTGCATTCAATATTCCATCATTGAATCTTTGTTCAATGGACGATGCATGTGGGTATATTAATGAGTTTTCTGCTAATGTAGTATGATCATATATATCTTTTAATGCATCCTCATGCTCAACATGTAAATGATAAATTCCATCAATGTCAGAAGGACTATTTTCAATCTCAAGAGGTAATTGGAAGTCTTGATCATTAAAAGAAGTCAAGTTCTGGAAACAAGAAATAGATTGTGTTGCTTGCACTGTTTTCATGACAAGTTTCCTTTGTAAAGGGATTTTCTTTGGATACACATTTTGGTCACAAAGATAAATTTCAGATTGAGATATATTTGCAGCATATGTATCCACACACATTATTCCACTCAAAGTCATACAATCATCTATTTCAACATCTTCCCTTTGAGCATCTTCTAGATTTTGTAATTTATTTCGCCTTAACAAAAATCTGATTTCAGTTTGCAATGCAGTAATAAAAACACATAGCTGATTATTTTTATTTGGTTGACTCGCTTGAGGCATTTTACCAACACATCTATTAAATCTATCAATGAAACTGTTGGTACTCCTAAATTTGGAACAAATTTGGAGTGACCATGTGAAGTTTTTCAGTTGAGCAAAGTCAGTACCCTTGAAAAAATTGTGTAAGAAGGCTCAGTTAGAGTGCTTGAAAAAGGTGCCCGGATGATTTTCATAAGGTACAAACTGGGAAGAGGCTTTGATGCCTTTCATTTGATATATGCAGTGGGTCCCAGCTCCTAAATTCCAATTCTGACATGTTTAGGGAGTAGTCATTTTGAGGGGGTCACCTAAACCTGCATTTTGCTAGTTGTCAATTTGCTGTCCGGAGCCTACTTTGCTTTTGAGTATCTTACACCTTGTTGAGTTTCATAGTTCATCACTTTGGGAATGTTTTCCATGCATATCGGAGAGCTTATGTTTTAAACCTCAGGTCATTCCGAATCCGTTTGATAAGTTTTCATACTTCCCAAAGTTGGTTGTTCATAAACTGTCTGCATTTTTGTCCTGCCTTGAAATCTGAATAGCCCATTTTGACATGTTATAACCTTTGACCAATTCACCCAATTGGGAAAATTCCTTTTGCACCGTGTTCCAGTGGTCACACAATCCATATTTTCCAGTCTGCAGATCTTTATGAAATCAAATGACAAGTTTTCAAGAACCATTCTGACAGTGATTAAATCTGATTTCCTGTGTTTTCAAATTCAGAATTACTAAGTGACCCACTTTGAGCTTTTGAAAGTCTATACCCGGGTGAACATTTTGGATAATTGAAGGTTGACCTGCATTATAGACCTAGGAATGAACTCCTTTGAAGATTCCCAAGCCTTGACCAATTTGGTTGATCACTTTTCTTTGCCGATTCTGAACCTGATTTCTGCATATTTACTGTGTTAAAATTCAGGAAGTGTTAAAGTGTTATCTTTGCAGATCGGTATCAGTTCAGAAGTTTCTTTTCAGAGGAAGAAAACTAAGGGGTCATGTTCTAGATATCACATTCAATCAAGCTCCAGAGGTTGGGTTTCTGGAAGATCTTTTTGATGACCCTATGAGTTCAGTTTCAAAGGCAGTTTGTTCAGTTTGCAGTGCGGAAAAGAGTTAAGTTTACGAAATGCC